>JAUMHQ010000058.1:6998234-7032388 GCA_032361165.1 Enteromius paludinosus
GACGCTGCGTCTCGAAACCACACTTTTCGGCATCCCCTGCTGGCTTACCACTGAAATGTCAGAAGCTGTCTGGCCAGCGTTTGCCACGTGCTATTTATACTTCCTGGCCAGTGACGTCATCAAATGGAGTCCCAATCTGCGATTGGCTGATTTTACACACTATTCAGAGCCCAACGCGCTGGAGGCGTTCCCGAAGCGTCTCGTTGACGCAGCGTCTCGTTTCTTCTAGGAACAAGGTTATATACATAACCTGAGACGTTTTTGCAGGCTTGATTCTCTACTGGGGTCATCCACTCCACCCTGAAGGTTTACGTGGCGGCAGTATCGGCCTACCATGCCTCTCTTGGTGGACATACTGTTGGTAAAGACCCCCTGGTTAAACGTTTCCTCCACGGTGCACTGAGGTTGAGGCCTCCAGTACACTCTCGAGTTCCAACTTGGGACCTGGCTGTGGTGTTAGAGGTCCTCTGTGGGTCGCCCTTCGAGCCCATAGAGCAGATCTCTGATCATATTCTTACGATCAAGACCACACTGCTGCTGGAGCTGTGTTCTCTGAGGAGAGTAGGTGACCTTCAAGCCCTCTCAGTGGCCCCTTCCCACCTCAAGTCTTTTCTGTACCCGCGAGCGGGTTACAGTCCGAAGGTCCCTGCAGTCACACCACAGCCAGTCGTGCTGCAGGCTTTCAAACCGCCTCCCTTTAGGGAGCCCGGCCAACAGGAACGGAACTGCATGTGTCCAGTGCGAGCACTTATGTCCACAGAGCTGCCCTGTGGTGCAGATCCAAGCAGCTCTTGGTTTGTTTTGGTCCTCCAAAGAAAGGCTGACCAGTGACCAAACAAACCTTGAGCAGATGGATTGTGGATGCTATCAACATCGCTTACGAGTTCTCTGGTCTCCCGCCGAGGCTAGGAGTCAGGGCGCACTCAACCCGAGGTGTTGCGGCTTCCAAGGCCCTGCTTTCAGGGGTTTCTTTGGGCATCTCATTCCCCATAGCATCTCGTTGACGCAGCATCTCGCTCCTTCGAGGAACTAGGGTTACATGCGTAACCTGAGACGTTAATCTCTAAACAGATAATGTTTGTTAGTAAAAATCCAACCCTGTACACATGAACGTAAGAATGACACATTACTCTATGCTGTGCAAAAATCAGGTCTGGATCAGCCTTTTTTAGATAGAAAAAATCCTTTTGTGGGAGACTCTAGGCTTTGAAACTCTGCAAATCTTATACATGAACAAACAGCAACATATACCACCCTAAAGAAAAGGAACAGTAATCACATCATATGACCCCTTTAAAACCTTTAAATATAAAGTATAATGCAAGCTTTTGTAAATGTTAGAAGTAGCACTGTAGCTCAATAGATTCATGTTCATAAATATATAATTTTTTGTGCTGATTACAACATTATATTAAAAACAAATGTGGCCAGTTCTTGCAGGATTTAAAAGTAGGCATTTACAGCTTACAATTTTATACAAGCATTTATATTGATTATTCTGTCTGCAACAAAGTTGTTAAATGTTATAGTTAAACAAAAAGGTTGATAATTTTACACTAAAATTGTGTTTAAATTATTTGCCTTGTGGCTATATTATCCTTAGTGAATATTTTAATAATTGGGAATTCATCATTTTATAGTCCATTTAACTTCCACTGTATATTGGTTTGTTGTTATTTTAGTGGAGGTACTAATGGAATTTTTTTGTGGTAATCAACATGCCACAAATGCTGTCTTACAGTAACTATTGATCTAAACTTGTACTGAGCACAAAATTCTCTTTTCAAATGTAAACATCAGACACACCTTTGAAGCCTATTTTACTGCATTGCTGTGGCAATAGAGCAATGAATTAAAATTCTTAGTTGTGTTTCCAGAATAATGTTTAAATTTAATGCTACTATTATTTATAACCAGAGACAGATTACTAGATATTGTGGTGTTGTAATGAGGTCATGATTAAATATATTACCTTATTGTCACTTGATTGCCACTAGAAGAAGACCCAGCTGAGGGTCCCATGTATGAACCTTCACTTAAGAATTCAGCTGTAACTTCTGGATCAGTGGTGATCCAGCTCATGGGAAAACCTGTTCCCAGAGGTAAGATATTTTAGACCTAAGCAGTATTATTTAAATGCTTGTTATGGGTCTCTTTAAAATGTTCTTATGATCATCCTCATGGCATCTTCTGATGTAGGACTAATACTATAAAAGTGGAGATACTCTGAAATTAACATAGGGCTTATGTACCACTGGACCACAAAACCTTTTTAAAAAAAATTGAGATTCATACAACATCTGAAAGCTAAACAAATATGCTTTTCATTAATGTATGGTTTGTTAGGATAAACAACATGTCTAACTATATTTTGCTGAGGTTCAACTGTTTGAAAAAGTTTTGGTTCATTTACAGTAGGAAATTTACAAAATATTGACATTAAACATTATTTTTACTTACTGTATTTATCCTAATTATCCTGAAGACTTTTGGCATATAGAAGAAAAATCAATCTTGAGCCTGTTTCAGCTGTGTCATCTAGAAGAGCTTCTTAATAGCAATACAATAGCAATATATTTTATAATTATATATGTGCAGATTCTTCAAAATGTTTGGCCAATATGAGCATAAAATCATTTTATCTTATATTAATTTAAAATTAGGCAAATTAAAGTAACATTATTAAGGATCAGCAAAGACAAGCAATAGGTATTTTAATTTTGATTGCATAATAACAATAATAAAATGTTTATGATCAAAGAATACATTTTATGGATTTCTCTTACCAAGTCTAATAGTGATACATTACTGTCTAGCGATCCTAAAACTATTATTTTCGGTATTTCTCCTATATCTTTGGCTAATGGAGAAGTGTTTTCTAGTAAGTGTAGTAAGCATTATACTAGTAACCTTGTCCTTTTTAGGCCACAAAATACACAGCACATTTATAGTTCCTCCCTTGAACAGACATTTAATAGATTCAAATTAATTAAAAAGCAAAAAAATAAAAAAATGCCATGCTATGTATTTTTGATATTGTCTAAGTACCTTACTGGCTTTTCTTGTGTTCAACAAATAAATTAATCAGTGTCTTTCAGCTTGTCATTGAAAAAGCATTTCTATTTGGCTATTTTTAACTTTAGATATGCTTGTACTGAGAAAACATAAGAGAGCAACATCAAGCATGAAGTTAATGTCATAGGAAACCAGATACAAACCACGATCAAAGTATCAGCAAAATCTACAATGCTTTTTTCTCCAAAGAAAAGCAGAGTGGGCATAAAAGCTGAAAGACATTTTTTATTTTTTAGAGAATTGCCATGACAAGTGTAAGCAGTTGTGTTACAAATTTCAACAAAATAATGTTCCTGGAATTTTCCATTAAGCCACAGTGTTTGTTCTGTGCTGTGGGCACTGCCTTTAATAAGTGGACAAACTTTGATTGGATCAGAGACCACAAGGTAAATCTATTATCCCTCCAGCTGTGGTCAGTTAGAAATCTCATTGAAAGCCATCTGTGTTTGTTCATTGGCCAAGATCCACTGCAGTTGCTTTACACTACCATGACAACGTTAATGTTATGAAATAACCCAAGTGCACTAATGAACTGTAAAAGTATGAGTGGGTGGAATGAAATTACTGACATTCAGTACCACAATGTGTTTTATTGTGCTGATGATGATAGCAATTTTATGACATGGAATAATGGGCGCTTAAAGGAATTGTTTTTGTTAGTAAGGGAATTAGTTAATACAATAGAACCTTTTGCGAATAATAAACTACATCATGGCATCTATATATATTTCAAGAGTTTGCGCTTCCTCATTAAAATCGTAAACATGTTAGCGGAGTTGTCGTGCTGTCCCCCTAAGTAAGGCATGAGAAATGGGCGGAGAAGGGGCGGAGGAGGGATGCAAAGAAAGGGGAGGAGCGGAAGGGAAGGAGATGGGTCTATTTGTAGTGGGAAGGATGGAACTAATGGGCTGGTGAGGTGAGGAGGTGATTAGGCTATACGATTCGTACACGCTCCTCTCGAAACTCATTTGGAGAAACAGCACTTTAAGAGTTGGCGCTTCCTCATTAAAATCGTAAACATGATAGCGGATTTGGAGTGCTGTCTGGGGGGCGAGTCGGGTGGACAGCAGACTCCGAGCCCTAGTGATTTGAACCCTAGTGAGGGCAGAGCTTGGCGTCTGGCTCGGACCCTGCATGCGCCCCAAAAAGGCTTAAAGGAGGCCAGCAGCCAAATGGCCCCCCAAAGAATGTGTGGGAGAGGATGCATGGACTAGTGGCGGGGGTATTTGGGTAGACAACGTGTTATTTGGGGGGAGGGCGAGGCTTGGTTAGCCTCTTGGGTGGGAGCAATGGCGGGGAGTTGCCAGGCCGGAATGGAGAGCCGGCGACCTGTCGGTAGAGCAGAAACATGGGTTAGTGCTATGTAATGAAAATAAATGAGCAATGCAGACAATAACAAAAGGGGTAACTGCCTTGGCTGAGGCGACCTGTAAACGGCCTAGTCTAAGGCAACAGGACAAAGGCCTCTGCTGAGGCGACCCAAAACGGCCCAGTCTGAGGAGGCAGGTACGGGGCCTAGTCCAAGGCGGGAAGGGTAATGACCTTGGCTGAGGCGACTTGTCAACAGCCTAGTCTGAGGCAGCAGGTACACGGCCTAGTCCAAGGCGGGGAGGGAAACAGCCTCGTCTGAGGTGGGGAGGGTGACGGCCTTGTCTTGAGGCGGGAAGGGAAGCGGCCACGTCTTGAGGCAGGGAGGGATGGGAAAAATGGCCATGAAATGGCGACCGCGGGCTTAGTTCAGTGTCCGGGACGGGGAAGAAGGAGGAAGGCAGCGTAAGTTGGCTTGGATTCTTTCACGTGGGTTGTTTTGGGGGATGGGGTGGAAGGGATCAGAGAGCGCATGAGCAAGCGGACTTGAGTGAAGCCTCGGAATTCAGGCGGGCTGGCTGGAAGGGGAGCTGGGACCTTGATCGAGCTTGGACGAGTAATCAGTGTTTTTTAGGCAGCTTGACTGGTGGAGCGAGATTGTGCAAAGAAAGGCGAGGAGCGTAAGGGGAGGAGATGGGTCTATTTGTCTAAACTCGTTTGGAGAAACATCACATATATATGACAAATAGGCCTTTCCTTTCAAACACTGTATGTCTAATTGTCTAATTGTCTGTGTATATTAATGATAACAATGATATTGATGATAATTATAATATAATGATAATACCAAGAATTTACACACATAAGTGCACACTATGAAAAATGACACTGAATTTTCTTGTGATGAAGTTCATCAAACAACTCTCACTTCCACTAATTATTAAAAGGTTTTGCAGTGATTACATTTATAGAAAAACATATTTAACGAGCCATTGGCAGTTTTAGAGGCTTTTATTTCAAAAAGGATAGCATTCCCAAATTTGCCTACATTTGATTAGTGACCAACAGAATCTATAATTTTTTTTTATTAAATCAATGCCTTAGACTTGTAGCTTATCATTTTAAGACCTTTTTTATATATACATAAATAGCAATACTGTGCATGTAGAAATTTAGGCCAGTAATTAAAATAAGGCATGAACTTTGGATGGTACACATTACTTGTAACTGTTCTTTTCTGCCAAGCAGCTCCTGCTGAGTCATCTCTGATAATTACCAGACCAATGCAGGATGTGAAGGTCAAGGCAGGAGAGATAGCCTTATTTGAATGTTTCATAACTGGGCCACAGACTGTGGATGTTGACTGGCTGGCCAATGGGAAGCTGATACAGCCAGCACTATTTGATTGTAAAATGCAATTTGATGGACATCGATGTCGTCTTCTGCTCAAATCTGCACATGAAGATGACAGTGGAAGCTATTCTTGCAAAATCAGTTCAGCAAAAGGTAGGGGTCATAACAGTCCAAAGTGAGCATAAGTGGAAACTTGCATAATTTATGCATCAATATTAGGCTGCCTATTCAGTTCTATGTTGTGTTAATCTTACTTCCCAGCAATGCTTATTTGCTTCCAATTATTTAATATTAACTGTGGTCCTTGTTCTTGTTTGTATGGTACAGAGGAGCTCATTTGCACAGCTAATCTTCTGGTGATTCCATCTAAGGAGCCACTCTTTACACGGAAACTGGAGGCACTGGAGGCTACTGAGGGCAGTTCAGCAGAATTTGATTGCAAAGTCAGTGGATCTCCCCCCCTTGAAGTCAACTGGACTTACTGTGGTAAGATAATAAAAATAATAATCAATCAGTCAATCACCTTTGTTTATATAAAGGTATTTAACAATACATATTATGTCAAGCACCTCTTGAAGCGAGATCACAATTCGTCGGTTATATCTAACGTGACTAGGAGTGACCGACTAAAAGGGAACAAAACTCCTTCTGTGACAGAATGTAGAGTGGAAAAAAAAACCTTGGGAGAAAACAGGCTCAGTTGGGGGGCCATTTCTCATCTGGCTAGAAAAAAACAACATTAAATTTAAAGTTCAGTTTCAAACGCAGCAATTTAAGATTGTGAAATTGTAAATTGTAAAAGGACTTATTGTGTGTGTGTTAGAGTGTGTGTTAGTCTGATTCCTGTAAGCTGAAATTCAGGCTAACAATCCTTTAACGGATTTGATTAATAGAAGCGTATTAGTGTGCTTTGTGTGAGCCAGGTTAAAGAGATGTGTCTTTTATCTAGATTTAAACGGACAGAGTGTCTCTACCTCCCGAACAGTGATTGGTAGATTGTATAACAAATAACTGAATAATAAAGATCAGGTTTTTATTTCCCTAAAATAACTTTCTTTTTACCATTTTTTGGAAAACAGGACATTTGTTAACACTGATTGAACACTATTTTGTGTCCTAGAACAACCTGTGGTGGAGAGTGATAATATTCACATTCTCAAAGTAAATGGGCGTCACTCTCTGTTCATCACTCACGTTAACAAGGAGAGCGAGGGACTGTACACAGTATTTGCTCAAAATGTTCATGGAGAAGCAGAAAGCTCAGCAGAACTCTATGTACAGGAACCTCGACCATCCATATCTACTCACATGTAAGAAGATAAGGTATTTTTAAGAATGTCTAATTAAACAAAATATATTGTTTATTTACCCCTTTGCTTGTTTTTCTCTCTTCAGGTCAAGGTTAGAGAAGATGCCGTCAATCCCTGAAGAGCCTGAGGTCTTTGAGGGAGAAGTGGAACACAAGACAATGCCAGACTTCATAAAACCTCTCAGTGACCTGGAAGTGGTAGAAGGGAAAGAAGCAGTATTGAAGTGCAGGGTGACAGGCCTGCCATATCCAAAAATAATTTGGTACCACAATGGCATGAAGATAGAGTGCTCTGATGACAGAAAGATGATACAGTGTAAGTTCACAAAATATTGTCAGAGGCATTTTAAAGTATGTCTATAGCCCATCTTAAGTTTAATAAGACTATATTGACTTCTAATTGTCAGGTTCTTATGAATTTCCTTCTTTATTGTCTCTCAAATACATGTTGTCTCCAATTATACATGTATCCTACCATGTACCTCTTCTAGACAGGGATGTTCACAGTCTGGTCATTAATTCTGTGTGTCATGGCCACAGTGGTGTGTATAAATGTGTCATCTCCAATAAAGTGGGAAAGGCTGTCTGCTATGCACATTTATATGTTGCAGGTAAGATTGAACTTTTTGTCATATATTAGTATTGTGACATCCCATGTGTCCATGTAACTGGCATTGTTTCTGGTTTCTTGACAGTCAGCATTCCTGAGCCACCTGATGGTCCTCCAGTAATTGAATCTGTAACTGGGAGAATGGTCTCACTGAGCTGGAAAATACCAAAAAACCTAGACGCATCCATAGGTAAATCTGTTTTTTCCCCCCAATTTAAATGAACTGGTTTGATAGTTGATAGATTGATTACAATTTTTCAGTCCTGGTCCTCTGGGATATGAGAATATGACTGGGAATATACTTCAGAGATATTTTACTCATAAAAAATTCTAGGGGTGCCAATAATTGTGGTCAACAAGTATTGGAGAAAAACATTTATTTAATCACAATAATTTCTCCCTATTTTCAATCGTTTTACTTCAATGATAGGTTAGAGTTGTGTGATTTTTTTAAATGAAAGATCAAAAGGATAAACATATTTATAAGTCACATTTTTATCACTAGAAATAATATATAAGCTTTCTATAAATTACATTTATAGAAAGGCTGAAATATAATATTTGTAGGATTTGTTTTATCTCAATAATCTTTCCTTCCTCTTCCATTTTCCATGTCTTTTGTTCATTTCAGATCCTGCTTCACTTATGTACATTGTTCAACAACAATCTCTAGGCTCCACCCAGTGGACAACCATTGCCCCCAGCCTCAAAGACACCTTTTATACAGTCACCTCTCTTTCTAAAGGAGTGTGTTATTCCTTCAGAGTCATTAGTACTACTGGAAAAGCATCCAGCAAACCCTCACAGCCCACTGACCTGGTCCAGCTCATTGATAGAGGTATTGAGAAGATCTGTGCATGAGTTACAGTATGTCTATACTCACAGCAGATAAATTGTGATATTTGTTACTTTCTGATGACATACATATACTCATTATATCCTTGATGACACATGAATCTTCTGATATTTTGCACTTTTCATGAAGATTTCATAGCTATAGCTTTACTTCACTGTGAATCATCCAAGCAGGCTAAAGCAAACCTACATAAACCTTTTTGCTTGTGCAATTGTGTATCTGTCCTTACCTTTGTAATGTACGTACATTGTATGTACATTGCATGTAGATTTGTTAAAATAATTAATAATTTTTTTTCATGTCACAGGACAGTATTTGCACAAAGCCCCAGTCATTCTAGACAAGCCTGATATTGTGTATGTGGTTGAGAATCAGCCTGTCACCATCACAATAACCCTTAATCATGTCCGAGCAACAGGCATTTGGAAAAGGTCTGTGTGAAATGTAAATCAAAAATTCTACCTGTAATATAAAAGTGGATATTAAGCAAGCCATTGTTTACCAGAAGGGGAGAGGTGCTTCTCAACAAACCTGGTGCATTAGAGATGACCATGCCTGATGATGACCAGCATGCCTTACACATTGCCAAAGTTAAAAGCACGGATGTAGGTCAGCTCATCTTCATGACAAACAACCAGTATGGCAGCGACCTCTGCACTCTGCAGCTGGCAATGGCAGGTAAATGCCCTTTTGTGCCAAGTCATTTCTTGCCTCCAGCCTTAAAGCCCTTAGTTCTACTGGAAAATCATCCAGCAAACTCTTAGAGTCCACTGTTTCATAAATATTAAGTGTGCATCAGGAACATTGCTTAGAAAAGCAGCAAAAGTAATATAAGTGCGAGAGAGGGATAAAGTCCATGGATTACCACTTGGGTCTACCAAAGCGCAACCACACTATTCACAGTCTTATCCGCTAACCTGATTTTACCAAGTGCAACATGTCCCTGTGTCAGCATCTTGGTTGACCCTGGAACAACATTGTGAATAACCAATCAGATTTGAAGAAACAGTTTACAGTTTTTGTGAAGTTTAGGCTTACAATCAGCATTTGGTGCTTGTGAATCAGTGTCAGTCATCTATCATTTCCTCTGATTCTTCTGAATCAAGTCAAATCAGTATAATCAAGCACAGCTGGACTCAAATGAAGGTGTAGAACCAACCCAAGGACGATCAGAAGAAATGGACAGCGTCTGAGTTAAATATATGAGTGTCACAACAAAGGGTCTGAATACTTGTCCAAGACCATGTGATATTTCAGTTTTTCTTTTTTAATAAATCTGCAAAAATATCAACAATTCTGTGTTTTTCTGTCAATATGGGGGTGCTGTGTGGACATTAATGAGGAAAAAAAATAACTTAAATGATTTTAGCAAATGGCTGCAATATAACAAAGTGTAAAAAAATGTAAGGGGGTCTGAATACTTTCCGTACCCACTGTATATTAATTATCATTTGAATTATGAATTTAATCCAAATAACCCTAATACTTTAATCTGTAGTAATATAATCACTTACAGTAATATACCAAGCATTAATCAAAATGTACAATTCAATTGTTGAAATACAATTCAATCATAGTTCCATTAATATAACCTTTTGTGTGATGCCATTAGATTGTGGGATATAAAGGCAGGGTTAAGTAACATAATAAACTCACTGGTGACACATCAAAACACATATACTCTTGTGTGTCATGTGACTTAAAACTCATAACATGACACAAGACATATTAGAATTAAAAAAATAGTTTTTTTCTTTCTTTATACTTGAGTATTAAAGGAATAGTTTACCCAAAAAGGAAAATTCTGTCATCATTTAGCACCCTCAAGAAGTTCCAAACCTGGATGAATTTCTTTGTTCTGCTGAACACAAAGTATAATATTTAGAAGAAGTTTAGTTTGTAACCAGACTGTTTTGGTCACCACTGACTTCCATAATAGGAAAAAATACTATGGAAGTTAGTGGTGAGCCAAACAGCTGGTTATAAACTTTTTTCTAAACATTTTCCTTTGTGTTCCTTTGACTACTTGAGGGTGAGTTAATGATGATAGAATGTTTTGGGTGAACTATTCCTTTAGTTGTCTGCATTGACCCCTCTTCAGGTGTTAAATTTTTATAAATGTTCTGTTGGGTTTTTCCTGTATATTTAAGTGCCCCCTTCATTTGAGACCATAATGGAGGACTTGGATGTGTGTGTTGGGGAAACATCTCGGTTTGCGGTGGTTATAGATGGGAAACCTGACCCTGATATCCTTTGGAACAAGGTCAGTTTGCACTTTTGATTGCCATGCCAACTGAAATTCCATTGAACAGTATTTATTCTGTCCTTAGTATGCAATACTCATTTGTGCAATTTGACTTTCAGGATAATGTCCTTCTGGCAGAGAGCAGTCATTTTTCCTTTGTGTATGATGACAGAGAGTGCTCACTTGTGGTACTCAATGCTCAGCCTGAGGATGAAGGGGTCTACACCTGCACTGCAAAGAACCAGGCTGGGTCAGTGTCCTGTAAGGCTCAGCTTACTGTTCATACTGGTGAGTAATACAAATAAATTTTAATGTAGCCTGAAGCAGATGTACAGAATAATTCACCCAGAGGAATCTAGCTACAGTATGCATGTTTAAAGTTAATAGGGTATTATTATTTACACGTCTATTGGATGTCCTCATTTAGATAGTAAAGTAAATGTGTGTGGGTGTACTTACAATTTTACAGCCAAAAATGTGGAGGAGGAGGAAGAGCAAATGGAAGATGAAGGCACAATTCTAAGGAGGATGCGTAGACTGACTGATTACTATGACATCCAGAAAGAAATTGGCAGGTCAGACACCTTACCACACTCCTGGACACTTCATGCTTCCATTATTATTAAGAGTTTGCTGTACTGTATAAATATTTAAATCTGACAAGTCTGTAATGTTCCTGCACACAGAGGGACTTTTTCATACATCAAGCGGGTGACACAGAAAAACGGGCAAATATATGCAGCAAAATACATTTCTCTGCGGGCACAGAGAAAAGATTGTGCTCTGAGAGAGATGACCCTCCTGTCAGAGTTAGACCATGAAAACATCATCCACTTCTATGATGCATTTGAAAAGAGGCGTATAGTGGTCATTGTTACTGAACTGTATCCTTTCCCTCTGATTAAATATCTATACTAAATATGTAAAATAAAATAAAAAATCAAGATGTTTGCTTGCATTATTTTCTTTAAATGATTGTAAAGGTGCCACGAAGAGCTGTTGGAAAGAATAACAAAAAGAACAACTATCTTAGAATCTGAGGTTGGTGTTGTAACCAGCCCTATCTCACGGCAATTCGTACATATTGGTGGCTAAATTTGTACAAATTCATACGACCTCACTCATACAAATTCATACGATTCTTGCTAAATCATAGGTATTTTATGAGTCAGCACTTCGTATGAATTTGTACGAATAACCTACATTTGGGGTTCTAGACAAATCGTACAAGTGTACAAATTTGCATGAATTAGCACAAAGTAGCCACCTCATATAATACATACAAATTGGTTGTGAGACTGTGTTGGTTTTAACTGTGTATTCTGTAACTATTGCTGCTGCATGATGTTAAAAACAAAATCAGTCAATTACTGACAGATTAATATAAACCACAGAATTAATGTTCATTTTCTGCTTGCAGGTTCGGTCTATCATACGGCAGATACTTGAGGGTATCGACTATCTCCACCAAAATGACATAATTCACCTTGATATAAAGGTCAACAGATAAAATTGTACCATTTACTAAATGCTTTGCTAATGATTGCATTTTTTTTCCTTTTTCATATAACTGTTTTGAACATTTTAGAGTTGAGTAACTATACGGTATGTGTGTGTGTGTCTTTCAGCCTGAAAACATACTCATGGCAGACCAAAAAAGTGATCACATTCGTATTTGTGATTTTGGCAATGCTTTGAAAGTCAAACCAAATGAAGAATTGTACTGCAAATATGGAACACCAGAATTTATTGCTCCTGAGATTGTAAACCAGTCACCCATCTCTAAATCTACAGATATCTGGTAAAAGTCAATCGCCACACCTACAGTACTTGTTTGTCAGATGGTTAAACTTTCATTCTCTATTTTTTTTATTTTTAAATTTCTTTAAACTATCTTTCTCTCCACAGGCCAGTGGGTGTCATCGCTTACTTATGGTATGTATTTTTGTAGGTTACACTTTATTTTTATTGTTGTTTGGCTAGGGTTAGTAGACCTGCAAAGATAGAAGACTTAATTACTTAATGTCAGTATAGCAGACAGTCTACAATTAATCCAATGACTGCTAGTTGACAAAGTTAGCAGAATGTCTAAGGTTGATTGTCAATTGTTACCAATTTGTGCTCACCACTGATTGAACTTTGGATTTAATGATAGGTGTGAAATTATGTACCATGTGTGTAATTTACAGCCTAACAGGAGTTTCTCCATTTGCTGGGGAAAATGATCGTGACACTTTGCTGAACATCAGGAACTATAATGTTGCCTTTGAGGAGAACATGTTCAAAGATCTTTGCAGAGAATCAAAAGGATTCCTCATAAAGCTCCTTGTGGCAAGCAAATTGTAAGTGTTTATTGCTCCACAATCTCATCTCTATAAAGGTAAATATGTCAGACTGTTGTAATAGTCTTTGAGTTATGTGGTCTTAAGTTTGTTCAATCATTTGTACTTCAGGAGACCTGATGCCACAGAATGTCTTCTTCATCCTTGGTTCAAGGTAAGATGGAATATCAAACAGGCTGCAGTAATGATTAATGCAGTAAACAAGCGCCCTTTAATTAATCACTTTTGTTAACTTAGACACCTAAAAAAGATGTTCTGAGTCACTAAATGTGTTAGTCAGCTGCTACAGTATGCAACAGAAATATCGAGATGTTGTTGCCTTGAAATATATTTTAGAGGGCAATAATCTTATTGACATGTTTTCCTTACAGTTACTGGTAAAGGGAAAGTCTATCAGCACCATATTACATAAGCAAGTGTTAGCCAGACGGAAATGGCAGGTAAGCAATTAAAAATCTATATACAATATTAATGAAAAATCATTTAATATATATTAAACATTAAAAATTATAAATGAAGTTATGTTAATTGCGTAACTGTTTAATATGTGTGTTTCAGTGTTCACTCATTAGATACAAATCTAAAATGATTATGAGATCCATATCAGAGTTGCTGGATGACTCTTCAAGCCATGTGTCCCTTGCTGTGCCCAGAAACCTTAAAGATGGTTCTTCACCTTCATCGTCATCCTCCGATTCAGATGAGGACATTGATGAACTTCCATTCATCCCTATGCCTCACACAATGATGTTCTCTGGTTCCCGGATGTCACTGACTGATATCCATGAGGACGAAGTTGATGCCATTAGAGGATCCAATGAGTCTTACCAAAAAAACGTTAATTGGCTAGAGGACATCACAGAATGTCAGATACATGATGGACAAAGGGATGTAGACCACCAAGAGATTGCACAAAGGACTGTGAAAGGATCATTGCAAATGGGTTCCAGTGTAGAGGCTGAACAGGTAGCAGGCAAATCCAGAAGAGCGCTAATGCGAAGAGGGAGTTCTGCTGATAGTGCACTTCTTCTACAGATCACACCTGAAGATGGTAATATGAAAGATACTACAGAGGAAGGCCAAAAGCACATGAAAAAGGCAGTTTCCATGGAGCTGCCACACAGGGGCAATAGTCCAAAGACAGGGAGGATGAGCGAGGAGGATTATGCTCTAAAACTGGATCTTATGTGGCAGAGGTTGCTAAGAGGAGGCAATGTTGACAAGAACATGAGTGGTCTTCGTGGCCCCCTGCTTGAGACACTGGGTGTTAATGAGAGGCGGACTGCTTCTTTGGATCGTAACTTTAGACGTGCCAAGTTAAGTGCATCAGAAGCTCCTCAAGCATTCCCCTCTGATAGCCCTGAGGATACTTCTCCAAATATTGCATTCAGGAAGAGGTCTTCTTTAAGGGACAGAGACTCTGAGTCAATTTCACTACATAGGAGATCTGGAGCCCCATTAGAGATTCCCTCCAATTTGTCGGGGGACAATCACTTGTTGGAAGCCATGTCTGCTCCCTTAGAACAAATCAAGGATGGTCAAAAGCTTGTGTTTCCAAAAGAAGTGTCTTCCGAACCACCAACTACAGAAATAGAAAATAAACAGGAATCTAAGGAAGAGGCTATAGGCACCATGCAAATAATGGATACATCTCAGTCTGCATCCATATTAGATGACAATGATAAAAAGGTAGAGAAGATGGAAGAGCACATGTTCTCTGGAGACTGTGTGCCAGAAAAGATAAATGAAAATACTGAATCTTCTCTTAATCTACTTCCACATGACCTATCCTCAAATTATTCCTGTAAATTGCAGGTGAATGGCAAAAAGGCATCATCTGTTTCAATGTTACCCACTCCTATCTTAAAAATCGAGCCGGATATTCAACCTAACACTGGACATCCAGTTGTTTATGCTTCCGCTTCCTCTGCATATCACCCAACTCTTAGAACTGATATTAAAGATATTGATTCAGAGGAAATTTTTGAGTCAAGGTTTAAGAAGAGGGAATCATCTTTGACACAAGGCCTAAAACGATTGACAAGGACCAAGTCTGAAGAAAACTCACCTGTTTTTCCACGAAAATCAAATGAAGAGGTTTATCGACCTCGCCCTGTAGGTGCCCCATTGGAGTTTGGACCTAGAGGATTAAAGGAAAAATCCAAGTCAGTTCAAGACCTCAGGGAGGTGGAGAAGGAACCCAGCCTAGGACTTATTGGAAGATTCTCTATGCGTGCAAGGAAACTGCAACCAAAAAAGGGGATAGAGGAGACCTCGTATTCTGGAGCTAACAGACGGCGTGTTACCTGGGCAATGGGACGTAGCAAGTCCCTAGACAAAAAAGAAGTTGAGATAGGAAGCTCTAATAACACTATGGATACAGAGAAAGAAAATTTTGAAAAAAATAGTAAGAAGGTTGCTGAATCACCTGTCCTTGCAGTGCGCCGTAAATTTGAATCCAATGTTTCAGGAATATTTGATAGTGTGCATAGTAAGTCAAAAGACATTAAGAACAGGGAAATTGAAACCCATGGGGATGAAGAAACTCTAAAAGAAGAAAAGCAAGACATAAAGAAAATCAGTGATTCACCAGTTCTGGCACTGCGAAAAAGGTTTGAGTCCAAAGTATCTGGATTTTCACTAAGAAAACAAAGTCAGTCTGACAAGAGCGAGGACGAGAAGGAGGTTAAAAATAACGGACAGAAAACACCTTTGTTCTCCTGTCATCGCCGCTGTCAATCTGATGGGCTCATTCACAAGGGTGTGGATAATTCAGAGAACCAAGTTCCCTCACAAACTGCATCTACATCATCCAAAGAGACCCTGGTCTCCTCTTCTAGTTCACACTCCATACAATCCTCTCAGAGTATGTATTATTGAGTTTTGGTTTTTTTTTTTTGAATTTTTGAATTTTTTTTCAGTGATAGAAAATGTATGCAAATGATGAAAACATTAATTACAAAACTGCATTAAAGTGATTCATTGTTGACAGCCCCTGAAACTGACATCAGGTCTAGGTGGGGCAGATGGGGTTTGCCCAGAGGCAAGAGAGACAGGACACCATCAAAATCAAATGCACCTGCAAATCCGAAGGAAGGTAAAAGAAAAAAAAAAATCATTACAATTATTCTATTTCTAATATGACAAGTGTAATTTTGAACAACTGCAATTAGCAAATCCAATTAACATCTTTTTTTATCCGTTTATTCCAGATTTTCCACCCATTTTTCATATTACACTAAAGGACCATGTTCTTCTTGAAGGAAATCCAGTGACTCTTAGTTGTCTTCCAGCTGGCAGTCCTGAACCAAAAATATTTTGGATAAAAGGTCTTTTTCATTTAGTTGTTTTATTTAAATATGAAAACATTAGTGTTCCAATTAACCTTCTTCTTTGCTCATAGACAAGAAACCTTTGGAAATTCATGACAGAATGAGTTTAACCGCCTGCCCAGATGGAAGGCAACTTTTGATGATCATGAAGACCTCTAAGAAGGATGCAGGAATATATGAATGTGTTGCCTCTAATAATCTGGCCTCTGCTACGACTTCCTGTATACTGTCCATAGCATGTAAGCTCTAGAAGATTGCTTATTATTCAGAATAGCGTTTATGCCAATCAGATGTTTGAGTGTTCTCACATTTTGCTGATTAAAATATATGCTAAACTTGCAAAAGTTATTTCCTAATCCATATTTTGTGTTTATATTACATTTTAAGGTGTTCCAAAACGACCAGAAACCCCGGAGATTCCACAAATATATAATAACACTGCTCTGGTGCAATGGAAACCATCAGACTCCAAAGTTCCTTGCACATACACACTTGAGAGAAAATGTGATGGTAGGGAATGTCTGACATATACTGATTGATCATGTACTTATGTGTTAAATATTATTTTAAAAGTTTTCTCCTTTTCATTCATTGTGTGAAGTGATAAAAAAATTCACATTTTTATCTGTAGGTGATGATAAGTGGGTTACTGAAGCTACAGGCATCACTGATTGTTTCTACAATTCCTCTGTACTTCCAACTAGTTCAACCATCCAATTCCGTGTGGCATGTGTAAATAAAGCTGGCCAAGGTCAATACAGTAATGTATCAAAGGGAGTGAGAATTAACGTTGAAGGTACTTATGCATTGAGTTCAGTTGCACAGCATTGATCAAAGTTTATTGTTTTGGTAATATTATCTTTCATTACAAGATTTAAATAACTGAATATGTGAACTCGTAATTCTTTTCTTTATTGATAAAATAAATTTCTGTGTACATAACTCCTACTTTTTCTGTTCTGCAGTGCCACCACACCATCAGCCTGCTGAAATTAAGACAAACCCCTTGTCTCCTTTTTCTGTTGCTGTTGTGTCTCTGTCTGGTTCTACATTAGCAGAATCAAGTGTTAGTCAGTCCATTAGTCCTATTCCTGCACAGTCTGATGCTGTCACAAATACATCCTCTGAGGTGCCAGTTTTTCACTTTTGCCCAAATATGTCAATCCCTTCTCCTGTTCACCCCAAGCCAAAAAGCACTATCAACATGGTTTCCCCTGTTACCCAAACCCAGACTGTATCTGCAAGGTCATACACAGCTCCACCCTCAATAGGCAGATCAATTTCCCCTGTCCCTTCATATGTTCCAACCACTTGTTCAGTTGCTCCCACCCCTATCTTTCCTCCTGTGATCTTGGTCAGCAGTATCAGTCCAATAGGTGAAGGACCAAGCTCAGCCACACCAGAGACACCTATGGAAAGAGCGGTATCCTCCACCAAAACTGAGACCACTTTGAGGCAAGGAGTTCCTCAGAAACCATACAGCTTTTTGGATGAGAAAGCCAGGTGAGAAAATATTAATAATTCCTATATTTGTTATTCATTTAATTATTAATTTTTAAAATGATTCTCCATACAATTACACAGTTCACAGATCAATTATTAAAGCATTTTTACACAACTCATCTGTTTTTTGACAGGGGTCGTTTTGGAGTAATAAGGGATTGCCGAGAAAACTCAACAGGCAAGATGTTTATAGCAAAGATTATTCCCTATGATCAGCAGACCAAGCAAGAGGTCATAAAGGAGTATGAGATCCTCAAGTCCCTCCGTTGTGAAAGAATCATGGCCCTACATGAAGCCTATATCACACCTCGCTACCTTGTACTCATAACAGAGTATTGCACAGGCAAAGAGATCCTGTATAGTCTCATTGACAGGTCTGGATTGTTCCAGTATTGTCAAGATTTGTAAGATTATATATTATGTTTTAACTGGTTAAAGTTCAGTGTTCTCTCATTTCTCATGTTTTCTCTTCCAGATTTTGTTATTCTGAAGATGATGTAGTGGGTTTTCTTGTCCAGATCCTTCAGGGATTAGAATATCTCCACAGCTGCCGGATTCTTCATCTTGACATTAAGCCAGACAACATCATGGTCACCAACCTCAATGTGATTAAGATCATAGATTTCGGCAGTGCTCAAAGGTTTAACCCCCTATCCCTCAAACAGTATAGCAAAGAACTTGGGACTCTGGAGTACATGGGTGTGCACAATATAAAATTCTTAACCTGTAACATTTCTTTTTATAATTATTTAAAATATTTATTCCTGTCTTGTTGACATTAATGACCTGTTTTCTGCCTTCTTAAAGCTCCAGAATTGCTGAAAGGGGATCTAGTAGGACCTCCAGCTGACATTTGGAGTTTAGGAGTTCTTTCCTATGTTATGTAAGTCCAGTCTATAAAAGAATTAAGGTTGGCATCGAACAGAAGTTGCAACCAAGTTTACTATTGTATTGTGGTAGATTTTTAAGAGAAGTTGTAACATGCAACAGAAAAATAAACATTCCCGTTTAGAGCATAAACAGAAATGTTTATAGCTTCTTTTACTTAACGCTATTTCACAAGTTCGAACTTACTGGTAATTAATCAAAGGCGAAGCGAACTTTGCTGTGTTGTCTGTGGAGAGGACTCAGGGTTCGACGGGCTCCCAAACCCTAAGGATATCAATCCTACTGGGCTCAGGTAGGTGTGAGGCTGGCTGCCTGGTCCAAAGCCTGCGTGCCCCCCGGAGATGGATCAAAGGCCGGTGAAGTAGAGGATGAGGAGGGATGTTTAGATTGAGATAGTGAGGGAAAGGGGCTTGTACTCTTTATAGGAAGTATCTCTTGCTTTGATAGGATGATGAGATAATAAAATGATTAGCGGGGAGTGGGGTGAAAATTACCTGTGTGTGCTCCTCACGAAATTTGTTAGCAAAACATCATTGTTCTTTAAAACAGCATAATTAATTGATTTGAATCTAACTTTCAGTCACATTGTTTGTACTGTAGGCTCAGTGGTAGACTTCCTTTCCAAGATCAAGACCCAAAATTGACAGAGACCAAAATCCACGCCGCAAAGTTTGACTCAACTAAGCTCTACCCAAAGGTTTCCCAAAGTGCCTCCACTTTTTTAAAGAAGACATTAACTGGCTATCCATGGTGAGTATCAGTTAAACAACCAGGAGCTAGTTTTAACTTGTACAAGGTTTTTTCAAACTGTTCCTGGAGCTTAAACCACATTAGATTTGGGGTAGCTCTTAGAGGGTTAACTTTGTGCAGAATTTAATTTAAACACACTACAGGTGCCAAAAAAAATTAATATCGAGGGAAGGTCCATTTATTTCAATAATTTGTTTCAAAAAGGGAAAAATTTATGTTATATTAATTCACTTCACACAAAGAGAAATATTTCTAACCTTCATTTTTCAAATTTTGATGATTACTGGAAAAATCCAGTATTTCAAAAAATTAAAATATTTAATGTGACCAATAAAAGAAGGATCTTAAACACATGTTGGCCTTCTGAAAAATGTGTTAATGTACTGTACATGTATTATGTCCTTAGTACTTTGCTGGGCCTCCTTTTGCAATTATTACAGCATCAAGGTAGCGTGGCATGGAGGCCATCAGCCTTTGACACAGTTGACGTGTTATGGTAGTCCAAGTTGCTTTGATATTGGCCTTCAGCTCGTCTGCATTTCTGGGTCTCTGTTCCCTCATCTTCCTCTTGATAATACCCAATAGATTTTCAATGGGGTTTAAGGCCAATCAAGTACAGTTATTCCATGGCTATTAAACCAGGTACTTGTAGTTTTGGCTTTGTGGGCAGGTGCCAGATCCTGCTGGAAAATAAAATCATCTTCTCCAAAGAGCTTGTCGGCAGCGGGATGCATGAAGTGCTCTAAAATTTCCTGGTAGACAGCTGCGTTTACTGTGGACTTGATTAAAGACAAAGGACCCACACCAATAGATATCATGGCTCCCCAAACATCACTGACTTCACTTTTGTGCCCCTCCAGTCTTCCTCCAGACTTGATTTCCAAATTAAACATAAAATTTGCTTTCATTTGAAAACAGGACTTGGGACCACTGGGCAACAGATCAGTACTTTTTTCTCCTTAGCCCAGCACAGTCTAACAAGACGCTTTGGGAACACCCTCAGTGTGACCGTGCTCTGAATCGTATGTGGAATTAGCCAATGATGAGTTGGGACGTCATAGGCGGATGACGTCATCGGCCAGGAAGCATATAAGCACGTGGAATGTTGCTGGCAAACTAGCTTTTTGTCATTCAGCAATGCGCTCTGTGTTTTATGTGTGTGTGTCTCTAGCTTAAAAGTGTCTCTGTCAAAAAAGAAAAAGAAAAAAGGGGCGAGGGCGACTTACCATCATACAAAGTGCGTGTTCTTCCGTGCAAGAGTGATATTCATATTGCTGGTGAACACATACATAGTATGTGTAGACGGCTGAAGGGCTCTATTTAGTGATGAAAGAGAGCCTAAAACAAGCGGCACTGGTCCCGTTCTAGCCGAGGCTGAGTGGTGTGAGTGTCCACGGATTACTGACTGCGAGCAGGGGAAATTGAGACGGGTGAGTCCCTATCTCATTTCTCCAGCTCGAGGTCTAGCGCTAGTCATACAAGAAAGGAAGCGCTTTTTGCTACTTCCCCTCGTCAATGCAGCGCTGTGTTACTCCTCTCTGAGATGAGATGAGAGTACTAAGGAGACAGCGGTCTCTTTATCGCCCCAGTATGAGGAGCTCTTGAAGGCAGTAACTTGTGTTGCCGCTGATCTAAAAATAGAGTGGCAGCAGAAAGAAAATAAACGCCTTTAAGAAGGAGCCTGCCATGTTTGTCCCGATTTCCACATCGAGGTGTCGAAGTCGTGGCCATTTCCGGCCCGGTTTTTATTCCCCTAAATAAATTAATGGGGATGAATGAAAGTGGTTATATGACAATGCACATGAATCTCTCTTACTCTATGCTGCAGCATCTTTAAAGGCTCCGTCCCAGCCCTCCAAGCCTTTAAGAATTACAGATCTAAAATTCTGGTGGGCAAGGGGTACTCGGCAGCAGGTTATACTGGTATTTTCACCCTGTATACTGAGTGATATCGACGACTGGTTAATTTTGCTCAGTCGGTGAGCGAGGTGTGCAGACATTGATATGTCGTCCACGCTCATATAAAACGGTGGGGGTTGTGACTGAACGCCAAGAAGAGTGCTCTTTTTCTCCAACTGAGAGAATCACCTATCTTGGCGTAGTGTGGGATTCGATCACGATGCGGGCTCATCTGACACCTGCTCAAGTAGACTCGATCCTCACTGCAGTCGCAAGAGTGAAAGAAGGCTGTTCACTCACTGTCAAGCAGTTTCAAGACTGCTGGGCCTTACGGCAGCTGCATCCAACATCACACCTGTTGGCATCCTGTACATGAGACCCCTACAGTGGTGGCTCAGGAACAAGGGCATGTGCCCTGAGGGGGAATTTCACATGATCCAAGTTTCACGCCGAGCTGTTCGTGCTTTAGACATGTGGAGGAAACTTGCGTTCCTCAATCAGGGCACAGCCTTAGGAGTCCCCAGTCGCCACCTAGCGCTCGCGACGGATGCGTCCTTAACTGGCTGGAGAGCGGTCATGAGAGGCCGCTCAGCCCGAGGTTTGTGGGAAGAGAGCCATCTTACCTGGCACATTAATTGTCTGAGATGCTGGCTGTGTTCCAGGCACTCAAATTCTTTCTCATATACGTGAGAGACAGACATTTGTTGGTCTGCACTGACAAAACATTGGTTGTCTCTTACATCAGCCACCAAGGGGGTCTGCGGTTGCGCCCCTTGTACAAACTGGCACACCAGACCCTTGTGTGGGCCTGGGACAGATCCCTCTCACTGACAGAGCCATCTAAATTCGAGGGGTGAAGTAGGTCTGAGATGTATCATCCAGCGTCTCGAAGGTCTGGATGTCAGGATACTGATGTGACCGAAGTCTGTCTGTACATCTTCTCCCCGATTGCTCTGCTCCCAGGAGTTCTGGGAAGAGTGCGCCGGGACGCAGTCAGCCTATTGCTAGTAGCACCGTTCTGGCTGGACCGAGTATGGTTCTCTGACCTGATGTCCCTTCTAGACGGCTCTCTATGCGAGATTCCGATCAGGAGGGACCTCCTCTCACTAGCGAGGGGTACCATAGTGCACCCTCATCCGGAGTTGTGGAAACTAAAAGTGTGGCCTCCGATGGGGCACAAATCTTAGCCACAGGTCCTTCATCCGAGGTTGTTGAGACCATCCTCCAGTCCAGAGCTCCATCTACAATGTGGAGAAAATCCGAGCAGTTGCTTGTATGCTTCGGTCCCCCAAAGAAGGGGCTTCCAGTGAATCAGAGTGCACTCGACACACGGTGTGGCGGCCTGGAAGGCCCTGCTAGCAGGGGTCTCCATGGCCGAGATATGTGCCGCTGCGGGGTGGTCCACCCCTCACACTTTCGTCCATTTTTATGGACTGTATTTGCGAGCCACTACGTGCTCTTCTGTTCTCGTGCTCTGGCTGTGCACCACACACACTAGGCAGGGAATCGGAAAGTCTGGAGGCGTGGGCATCTCGTTCCCAAAGGGTCTCGGACGCAGCTCGAGTTCCTGAAAAGGAACGTCTCAAGGTTATGAATATAACCCTAGTTCCTTGAAGGAACGAGACGCTGCGTCTCGATACCACACTTTGGGCATCCCCTGAGGAAACCTTTGGCAGGTATTTTGCATTAATTAGCTGACTAGATTGGGACACAGGGAGCCTACTGGATTTATGTTTTTTTCGTGAATCCATAATCAAGTTGAAACAAATGAATGCTTGAAATATTTCACTTCATGTATAGTGAACTAATATAACACACAACTTTCACTTTTTTTGAATCAAATTATTGAAATAAATGGACTTTCCCTCAATATTCAAATTTTTTGGCACATACCTGTTTAATCTGTCTTACTCAATTACTCAAAATTTCTATTATTTCTGAAGTAGGGATGGAACTGAACTTTGTATTCCAAGAACAGGGTTGGTTACCCCTTTTTTGAATCGTTTCCCTATTGGACACACCCAGGTCAAAACAAAGGAATATGTCCAAATTGCACAGTCCTGGGGAGGCTCCAGGAACAATTTGTAAAGTCTTTTGTGTTTAAATTACCACTGTCTTTTTTTAATTCAACTTGTATGTAGTATATATAATTTTTTTTTGTTCTGTCCTTAGTTATGAAGAGTAAATATTGTAAATATCCTAATAACCTAACTAAACTAATTTTATGGACTTTTTCCTCAGGTGTCGACCCACTATTAAGGACTGTCTCAATCATTCATGGCTTCATGACTCATATCTAAAGAAGTTGCGTCGACAGACCTTGACTTTCACTACCATACGTCTCAAAGAATTCCTGGAGGACCATCAGCGCAGATGTGCAGAGTCAGCTACTAAACACAAAGTTCTCCTGAGAGTCTATCAGAGTGGGTATTCATCCCCAGCCTCATTAACCAAGACTAGTTCACCAAGTACAACTATCAGAGAAGAGAAACATTTACTTTGAACAAGATAAGGTGATGAATGCCTTAAGAGCTGAAAAATGTCTGCCGGATATTATACCCAGGGTGTCCTTGAAGACACCAGAAATAGGAGAATAGAATAAAATGTCTCAAAAAAAATAAATAAAATTGACTGTCATGTTAACAACAGGAAAGTTGGTTGATAGCTGTAAAGTAACCGTTGTTTCAAGGTGATGGACATTACATTTGGAGCAATACTGGGTTCAGTTAACTTTGGATGAATGATTTGTACCAGGATGAATGTTTTTATAAAGCAGTGCATTTATTTATTGATTGTTATAATTTTTGGGGGCATTTTGCCAATTTTTTGATAGGACAGAGTAGATTTAGACAGGAAGCAAATGGGAGAGAGAAAGAGAGGGGGACAGGATTGGGAAAAGTCTGTGAACCAAGACTCGAACTCAGGACATAATGTCAGCATGCTGTACACGAGTCTATCAGTGTTGACATCATTTAGTTTTTTTTATGTAGTTTGCTATGTGGTACATACATCTATTTGGACTTATATTAAATATGAACCGAGGATTATTTTAAGAATTGCAGAAGCAGGTACAGTAATAGGGCCTGTTCATGAAGAAGAATACAACAATACTGTTTTCTACATTTCATTGAAACAGATTGTTTTCTTTTGATAATTCTTAAAATATACAAACTCGTCTGCAGTGTAAAATGCTGATTTGTCTGTGTTTATATATATATATATATATAAATAGATAGATAGAGAGAGAGAGAGAGAGAGAGAGAGAGAGAGAGTGTAATACTGTTAAGAAACATGTTAAGCTTTGGTGTTCCAACTTTTCAAAATTATATTTATAAAACTTTTTCAAACCAAGAATGAAAATGTGCTCCTTTGTCTGCTCAATATGTCACTACTACTATGTAAATCTTATTGATGTACTTTTAAATTGAAATTTATATTTCAAACTCTGTATACTGCACAATGTTTGGCATGCCTTTCAATATAATGTTTCATTATAGATCTTTTTGCTGTAGATTTTGTAAAAGAAAAAAAAAAAAAAAAAAAAAAAAAATATATATATATATATATATATATTTACAACGTGTTTTTGATTCTTGTGAGACTGTGTTCTTTCTAATGATGTATCCTTTTAGCAGAAATCAAAATAACATTGAAAATTCAAGACAAAATATAACCAATTTTTGACAGACTGGCATCTTTTCTTTCGTTCTATTTTTTTTCTTTATTTTTTTAAGGAACGTCATGTTGACAGCTAAAACATCACTATTACCCTAAAAATGGTTTTGTATCACATTCTAACTTTGATATTATTACTGACTTTCATTTAACAAAATTCAGAAAATTCTAAACAAACATAACATTTTTGCATCTTTAAAACAGAATGTTCTGTCATTCTATTCTGTAAAATATTACAGATTATAAATACTATAAAAAGTGTCCCATCCACATAACATGCAACATACTTTGTCTTCTTTATCAACATTCATGAGCGAGTATTACATTAATTTAATGGTTGTACTGCAAAATAAATAAAAAAATAAAAACACTGTGCATCTCTGTAACACTTCCAATGTCCATCTTGAGTTTACAAAGAAACTTGCTTGCAAATGTGTTCTGTTCCAAGCTGGATATTCAATACTGACAACCATAATGTTTAAAACATGACGCTTTTCACACATCCATATATATAGTATTCTCCTCTTATACACGTCCTCATGAATGTGTTAATTTCTAAAGCACTGTCAGTTTGGCACTAGTTTTGGCTTTCCCTGTGGTAAACCTGACTGTCCCACTCATGTCAGAGCTGGTTTTTTTGAATGTCAGTTTGTGGACAGTCCCTTGGTTCTCTATTCGGACATCGGGCCCTGACTGAAGGGTCTCTCCTTTCAGTGTCCAGATGGGAGGCTTGATGAGGGTCACAGACACTTCACACTGGAAGCAAGCCATTTCAGGAGCTCTCACTTCCACATCCTGTATGTCCTTCACCACCAGGATAGACTGGGCTGTGTAGTTTAACAGAAAAAAAAGCTTGAGCTTAAAATATTAATGCAGTGTGTTCCATAATATTGACTGAACCATTTGTCCTATTCTATTAGCATTCTAAAATCATTGATATAGCCAGCAGTTGAATTCACACGATACTCACCTTCCACCATCAGCTTAGCTGTGCATGTGTGCTCCCCAACCTCAATACTGTAGGTTCCCTCATCTTCCAGTGCCACCTGGTGGATGACAAGCTTATGATAACAGCCTTCTTGTATTATTTCCATGTTTTCTGTGGTTTCCAACTCTTGATCCCCTTTGTACCAGGTGACATCACAATTTTCAGAAGATACAGTGCATTCTAGAATAACTCTATGTTTTTCCAATGCTGTACGATCCCTGAGAGGACGGACAATGCTTACAGGAAGCTCTGTAAAAATAGGTATGTACAAAACATTTTTAGTTGAATAAATATTTTATTCACTATGAAGGCAGATCACATTTAGTTAAAATACACCTTTTGTACAATACCTTCAATCTCAAGATAAGCAGTTGACTCCACTTGTTTGGAAACAAACTTGATTTCGCCAGAATCTTCTGGCTTGACGTTGCATATAAGAAGGAAGTGCTTTGTGCCTGTTTAAAGATAAAAAGTGCAATTTAAAAGTTTGATATTGTACACAGAAGCACTTTAAAATATGCAGTTGATCCACTTAAGTTTATCCTCACCCTCTGTACGCGTCTTGATGGTACTAGTTGGGCGTATTCTGCTACCATTTTTGTACCATTCCCCAGGCATATCTTCCATAGACAGCTCACACATAAAGACAGCATTCTGGTCCTCCTTAATCCAAAGATCCTCCAAGCCAGTTATGATCTCTAATTCATGTTCTGAGTGCAATTTGGAGAAAATGTTAGTAAAGATCTAAGGGATTTATTTGGTACAGAAATTTACTTTTCCAAAATCGTCATTCACAAAAACTATAACAATAAGAAAATACATATAGCAAGTTTCGGTTTCATGGCAAGTTTAAAGTCCAGATAACCTTCCTAAATTTGTGGTAAGCAAACAGGGTGCATTGAGCCTTTACTTGATTGACTGAATTTTAAGTAGAAACTTAATGCCTAGTCTTAAATAAAATACTCTCTAAAACAAAGGGATTTTACAGATAGTGAGCATTTTCTCAATGTTTTCTAATGAGCAACAAGCTGAGAAAGAAATGAAAAGCTTACCATAGATCTCAAGTTTACAGGAAGTGCTGAGGTCACCTATTTCGCAAGTATAAAGGCCTGAGTCACTGATGCTGCATTCTACGATCTGCAGACAGCGTTTACGTCCCATGGAATAAATCCTCAATGTCTTACTGGATTTAAGCTCCAACCCATTCTGTCATTCGATACGTAGAGAGAGAACAGCTCAGCAAGAAAGAATAAAACATATTTAGGAAGGTACTGTGCATTTTCTTCCCATTTAGTAGTACCTTTAGCCATCTGACATCCACATTTGCCCTTGACAACTCACACTCCAAAACGACTGCAGATTCCTCCTCAAACCTGACATCAGACAGCTTCTTAATGACCGTTACTGGTGTTTCTAAAATGTAATGCAGTTATTTTTTATTTTTGCCAGTTATGTAAAAACCTTATATAAAAAAAATATATAGTACTGTTAAGTTTTAGTTTTTAAGTATTAGCTTTATATACCCACCTTTGACTACCAGTCTGGCAGTAGTTCTCAGACCTTCTGCAGAGAAGACAATACTACCAGAATCCTCTAAGGTGAGGTTGGAGAGGGTGAGACCATGCACTCGTCCATTGCAACTAACTCGCCAGTTGTTATTTGGTTTGACACGCAGACCATCTTTTTGCCACACACCCTCCACATCAGTATGTGAAAGTTCCACCTCAAAGGATGCAGTCTCTCTCTCAAATGTCTCAATGTCCTTCAGCCCCTTGCGTATGACAATCTTCCTCGCTGCAAATTGTAACAGAGTTTATTTAGTACAACTTACACTAAATAAAAATTATCTTCATGAAAAGGAAATTTTAGAACTGTTAGGCCCAGATTGTGTATTGTTTCAGCAGAATTATAAATAGTTACTGCTAAAGTATCAATATTTGATTGGCCACTCTTGGCCACTTACGTTCCACATTGAGTTTGACCTGTGTACGGTCATGGAGAGTCTCACAGCGGTAAGTGCCTCGATCACACAGGCTGAGGTTAGTGATGGTCAAGATGCGTTTGCAGCCATTCTGGGTGTGTTTATGTCTGGGTCCTTGCTGGATCACCACCCCCTGTCTCATCCACTGCACCTCGCCAGACTCCAGACTCACTTCTGTCTCTAATATAGCTTCTCCAAACTCTTCAGCCATCACTGCCTCCATTCTCTTTGTAAACAACACCTGTGCCTCTGTACGTAAATGTAAAAGTTTAGTGTTACAAAGCCATGAATTTAGAAAACAATTTCTCCAATATTAGTAAAAAACTGAAGTTGGTATTTGCTAAAAATGTTCCATTTCATTTTTGCATTAAATCTTGATCATGGAACATATCAATGTTTTATTTCTGAAATAATGCCTCATTTTGTGTTCCATGTTTTGAAACATATTAGGGTGAGTAGATGATAACAAAGGCTTTTCCTTTGGGTGAATTAATCATTCAAATATTTATTCAATATTCATTTATTTAGCATTTATTTACTTACCCTGGACCTTGAGGCTGGCTTTAGAAATTATACCCTCAGCCTCTGCTGTGATCCGAGAGGAATCTAACAGCTGGACCTTCCGAATTATCAAAGCATGGCAGAGGCTGTTCTGTTCAATAACGAAGCGATCACTGGGTTTGATGGGTTCTCCATCCATGAGCCAGACCAACTGAACATCATCAGGAGAGACCACACACTTAAAGGTAGCATCCTCACCCTCCATGACTGTGGTATTGTGAAGCTCTGTGAGGAATTCCACCACACGTGGCACTGCAAATGCAAAGCAAGTGGGAAGTATCAGTGTGAAGTGTATGCTTTAGTATCATTAGTAAGTTTCATACTTACATTCTACCCTTAATCTGGCACTGGTGCAGTCATCTTTGGACTCGCAAGCATACTCTCCAGCATCTTCTTTGGTGAGACGATGGATTGTAAGACTCCTCTCTGTACCATTGGCACGGATAGAGAAGCGGCGGCTAGGAATGATCTCCACTCCATCCTTCTTCCACTGGACATCTGCTTTGGCCTTGCATAGCTCACAGCAAAGTGTTACCATACCATCTTTATGGGCCACTGTGTCAACCAATGGCTTCACAAATTTAATACGCATGTCTGTAACACATAGAGGTTGCATGGTTATTATTTTATTTTAAATAATGTTGCAATGCGAATGTGACTTTGCCCTTTCTCAAGATTTGATTCCAGTTACCAACCTTTGACCAGGAGACTAAAGTGAATCTCATCTGTGTTTGCATCACATGTATACTCTCCACTATCAAGTTTCTTTAATGGGTTGATGGTGAAAGTGCGGGTCAGGCCCATGCTGGCAATGTGGAAACGTTCATCACTGACTAAAGTCCAGTCTTTAAGCCATCGCACTATAGCACTGGGTCTAGAAACAATGGCAGTAAGAGTGACAGACTCTGCTTCATAACCAGTGACCAAATTCACCTCTTCTTTGTTGAGGAACTCAACAGGAGGCTCTGGAGATTGATAAAACACATAAGGTACATAAGGTATAATTAAATTTTTTTAAGGTAAATGGGCCAATGTCATGAAGAATTAGGTACACAACTTTATTCAAAAATAAAAATACTAATCAATAGTTAACGCTAATTTAAAACATGCAGAACATATGTATTAATGAAGAAATAATGAGTGCAAAGTCATTGACTCAAACAGAAAAGTATTCTTCATAAATCAAACAAAAGATACTTCATAAGCCCATTGTTCTTAAACACAATAATTATATTAAGGAAAGGGAATTAAATACAGTACCTTGAACTTTAACAATGGTTAGCATTTGGTCATCTACAGCATCACACATATATTTCCCAGAGTCAGAAAGGAGGATATTGGATAAAGTCAGTTTCCGGAGTGTTCCATCAATTTCAATATGTGTGCGCTCATCAGGGACCAGTGGCTTATCATTGAATAACCATGCAACTGGTGCATTAGCTCGAGAAACCTCACAAGCTAAGATGAGATCATCTCCTGTCACCATCTCTTGATAATCAGGATCCCCAGAGTTGCCAGTGATCTTCACTGATGGCTCTGAGTTAATGAAAAATGTTATTATGAACTTTGTTTGCGATCAACAAAAAATTGGGATATTCTGGGATCATGCACAGGTTCACATCAACACAACTTAAGTTTTACCTTGCACTGTGACACGAAATGAAATCGAATCATCTTTAGCATCAAGAATATATTCTCCAGAGTCCTGCAGCTCTGCACAGAGAATGACCAGCGTTCTGAAGGCACCTTCCTCCTCAAAACAGAAGCGTTCATTTTCCTCAATAGGGCTTCCATTTTTATACCAATTGACCACAGCACTGGCCGTGGACAGCTCACACTCCAATACAGCATCATCATATAAAGCAACCTTGTGCTCACTCTTGATCTGACCTTTATTTAGGATTTTTACTGGTGCCTCTGGAAGAGATAAAGATAAAGAAAAACTAACCTTCAGTAAAAAAAGAAATAAGAACTTTGGAAAAGTCTAAGAAATAATGGTTTACCATAATACCAGTAATTTTGACTTTAAAATCCATTGTATCATCTATGGCATTGCAGGTATACATCCCAGAATTCTTTAGCGTTGGAAAATGAATCGTAAGCTTGCGTTTGAGGCCGTTCTCTGTAATTGTGACGTTGCTGCTCTCTTCCACCTTCACTCCATCTTTCATCCAGCACACCTCTGCATTATCACGGGAAACATCAAGCTCTAGGACTACAGGTTCACCAGCAAAACTCTCTGTAATGCTACCTGTCTGCTTGGAGCAAGAAAGTTTAACAGGGGGCTCTGTGGAAAAGAGTATCATCAACAGAATTTCATTAAAAAAAATGATAATTTTAAAGAAAATTTACTTCCTAAAAAGATAAACCTCCATATTAAACCATCTATAAGTCTAAAATAGAATATAATGAAATACATAAATTTTTCTTTCTACAAACTACACAAAATTACCTTCTACTTTCACCCAAAATGTGACAGAGTCATCTGCAGTCTCGCATACATATTCTGCAGAATCATCAATGGTAGCACCGGAAATCACCAGTCTGCGGTAAATCCCATCATCCTCCAATTTCAAGTTATCCTTCTCTTCTACCTCCATGCCATCACAAAACCAGCAGACTTCTGCATCTGCTTTGGAGATCTCACAGCTCAGGACCAATTCCTTAGAGCTCAGTATACACACATCGACCTCTGACTCTTTAGGAGAAACAATGCGGACTGGGGCCTCTGGGTTTAGAACAGGAGCATAACGGTTGACAAAACAGAAAAAAATACATGTTGTTGGTTTTTTACAAATTCTATATTGAGGAAAGGGTTATTCCAGCTGTGTATGAAACAAAAATATAATAAACATTTGGTTTTAATAGCAATAAAGAAGGGAGAAACATGACCCTTGACACTTACCCGTAATAATGAGCTGAAAAAATATAGAGTCACTGCCTGTGTCGCATACATACTCTCCAGAATCTCGTTTGGAAGCACAGAGAATGGTTACTGTCCTGTATGGGCCTTCAGCACCAAGTCTGACATTCTCACTTTCCTGGAGCTTTAGGCCATCTTTAAACCAGTGAGCCTCTCCATTTGATCTAGAGAGTTCGCAGTTCAGGACAATCTCCTCAGAGACATAACGCTCCATGTGGATGTCATCTTTTGGGTCCACAATTGTAAGCGGAGGTTCTAGAGGGAAGTAAGTTATTGTCAGTTAATTTATATTTTTTTGCGCAATTTCAGTGTACTGTGACAGCATAGGTTTTAAGGCGCTGGAATATAAACATATAAAAAATATTCTTTATATGCAATATGATTATAATTATTAAAAAGAACCAGTATTTTGACTGTTACCTTTAATATTGACAGAAAATGACATGGTTTGGTCGCCTGCTTGGCAAGTATACATTCCAGCATCTGCCAGCGCTGCTGAACGGATTATAAATCTTTTCATGGTGCCTTCAGACTGAATGGTGATGTTCTCTGACTGAAGAACTGCAACTCCATCTTTAAACCAGTAAGCAGGTTCATCTGGTCTGGAGAGTTCACATGTCAGAACCACAGGGTCCAGTTCCATAGCGCTCTTATGCCTCTCTTCCTGTGCAATCTCTTTAAATGACACAGGGGGGGCTGATGGAAAAAGAACAGCTTTTAACAGCTTTAACAGCTTAAATCATTTAAATTAACAATAAAATATAATACATATAATATAGCACAGTACATTCAGGATTGTCAAATTACACGTGGGCATGCAGGCCTATTAATAATTGTCTATTAATAATGACTTACATAATTCTATGGAGATAAATTGTAAAGTTATAATAAACAGGGCACAACTGTGTCTGGGTAAATTCTTTTGCTATGCTAAAATGGCCCAGCTGACCATTTACAGCTGTGATGTTGTACAAGGAAGATAATCACTGACAAAACAGTTAAAATAAATATTGCATATAAGTTTTTACCTTCAACGTTCACATTAAATGTGAGAATGTCATTGTTTGATTGGCAGGTGTAGACTCCAGAATGAAAGTACTCTGCTGACTGAATAACGATCCTCCTCATGTTGCCATCTGATTGGACATTTAGACCTTCTCCTACTTGTAGCTCCTGTCCATCTTTGAACCATTGCACAATGGCCATGGGATGGGACACCTCACAGTACAGCACAATGGGATTTCCCACCTCTGTGGTCTTCTTGGTGTCCATCTCTGACATTGGTAGGAATTTCTCTTCAGGTGCTGCAAAACAGTACATATAGAATTCTCTGTGAGACTGTTAATTACATTTATGACATCTCTGATGCCCCTCTTGTGTGTGGTGTCCCCCAGGGTTCAGTTCTTGGCCCTCTACTTTTTTCCTTGTATTTGTTGCCTCTTAGATCCATAATTAGGAAGCATGGCATCTTTTTTCATTGTTATGCGGATGACACTCAGATTTATGTGCCCCTTAGAAAAGGTGACAATCACATCATTCAGTTACTTAGGTGTCTTGTGGATATGATGTCCTGGATGACTTCAAATTTTTAAAATTTTAATGATAGCAAGACTGAGGTGGTGGTTTTTGGTGACACTGCTGTACTGCACCTGGTAGATCTGGGGTCCTTTGCCCATTATGTGTAAGATATACCGTAAGATGGACCCGGATCTTAGATTTGAAAACCAGATCAGATCTGTAGTTAAAACAAGTTTCTTCCAACTGAGCAAGCTGGCTACAGTAACATCTATTATCCTTGGAAAACACTTTGAGACAGTAATTCATGCCTTTGTGACCACTAGGTTAGATTATTGCAATGCACTATATGTAGGGGTTAGCGCGTCTTCAGATCCTCTCACTCCACTGGTTGCCTGTTCGTTTTAGGATTGATTTTAAGATCCTTTTATTTACATTTAAGGCCTTAAATGGCCTTGCTCCCCCTATCTCACAGAACTTCTTCATCCGTATACCCCTACTCAAGCTCTCAGGTCAGCTGATCAGCTACTCCTTACCGTGCCGAAAAAGAAGCAGAAACTTAGAGGGGAACGTGCCTTTGCTGTAGCAGCCCCGAAAAGTTGGAATGGTTTACTGTTGTACATCAGGCAGGCTTCTTCTGTATCGGATTTTAAATCTCTTTTTCCTTGGCCTTCAATTCTCTGTGAGATGCAGATTTTTTATGTAATGTTAATGTGGCTGTGAATTTGTATGGTGTGTGTTTATTCAACATGTTTTAGTTTGTGCTTTATGTCATATAGCTTATACAGCACTTTGGTCCTGTGTGTTTACAAAAGTGCTTAACAAATAAAGTTGGATTGGATTGGATCAGATCAGATCACTGTGTGGAGCACTGGCTGTTGTCAGACAATAATCTCACTGCATTATTACAATTAATGACAAATATAATGTTTAGAAATGTAAACTGATATTTTCAACTGACCCACTACCGCAAAAGATAGAAATAACCCACTTAAAACCATTTTTTGTTGGTGAAAATACTAGTGGCCAAAGACTTTTGCA
>JAUMHQ010000058.1:7035942-7050825 GCA_032361165.1 Enteromius paludinosus
AATTATAATTATCACTCGTCAAAATACAAATTTTCCTATCTTTAAATATATTTATGTATAGTCCGAATGAAGGTTTAAATGCTAAAACGGCTTGCCATAGGTATATGTATATAACCTTGTTCCTTGAAGGAACGAAACGCTGCATCTCAGAAACCACACTTTTTGGCATCCCCTGCCGGCGCTGTCTGGCCGGCGTTTTCCACGTGCTTATATACTTCCTGGCCAGTGACGTCACCCCCGGTGACGTTCCAACTCACCATTGACTGATTCTACACACGATTCAAAGCTGTCACGCTGAGGGGAACAAGGAACAAGGTTATATACACAACCTGAGACGTTTGTACAATTTGAATTCTTACCCAAATGAAGTACTTTGGGAAACTCCACATGTCCACTTCTGCCATATTTATTGACACAGCAGATACGAAAACGGTAATCGCCCTCACATGGCACGCTGTCACCTAGGACCTCTGCAGAAGTGGCTGTCTCTGTGGTCAGGCATCGCTGCCATTCCTGCGAGCCCACTTCCTGACGTTCTAGCACATACACTGACTTAGTAGAGTTTTGCAAGTTAGGTGATGCTGACCAGGAAAGGATGGCACCATTTAAACAGTCAGTGTTCATTTGGACACTCACAGGACAGATTGGAGGGCAGTGCCGAGCAGCTGAATGAAAAATCAGAACAAAATAAATCAGATGCTAAATATTAAATTTCACACGTTAAATGTTATTTTCAAAAAGTTTTTTTTAGTTTTTTTTTTTTTTCAATAATAAACGTTATGCATCGCAAAGCCATGTGTGCATTATCTTACTTTTGACTCTGAGTTTGGAGCTTGTTGTCGATCTGCCTGCCATAAAGGTGATTGTGCCTGAGTCTTGATATGATGTATTGACAAAAACCAGGATGTGGGTTTTTCCAAAAGACTTGATAATTGTTTGATGTGTTTCTTGTAACTCCAGTCCATCTTTAAACCAGCAGGTATCCATATCATCTTGTTCTACCTCCACAAAGAACGCTGCATTCTCTCCTTCCATCACCTCCAACCTCCGTGGAAGTTTCCTCACAATTGTACCTACCAGAAAAATATGTTAAATAATTTACCCAGATCTTTGTGTATCAAACTGCAGTGTAAACTTTTTAGTGCTTATCAAACTTATCATGACGCAAAATCAACAATGTTGAAATTGTCAAATTTGATAACCTACAATCCGAATTCTGGAAATGTTGGAAACAATGTTTTTTATTTGAATAGAAGTTGTTTCAAAGTGAAAAAGTGTTCTATGGTCAGACGAATCCAAATTTGACATTCTTGTTTGAAATCACAGATGCTGTATTCTCTGGGCTAAAGAGGATGGAGACCTCCCAGTGGGTTATCAGTGCTCAGTTCAAAAGCCAGCATTTCTTATGGTATGAGGGTGCATTAATGCATAGGATATAGTCACTTTGTATGTTTAAGAGGTACTATCAATGTTGAAAGGCATATAAAGGTTTTAGAGCAACATATGTTCCCCTCCAGATGATGCCTTTTTCAAGGAAGGTCTTTCACCAGGACAATGCAAAACAACATACTGCAGCTATTATAACCGCATGGCTTCATAGTAAAAGAGTCTCAGTGCTGAATTGGCCTGCATTCACTTATAGAGAACATTTGACGCATCAATAAATGAAAAATACATCAAAGATGACCACAAACTCTTCAGCAGCTGAAAACATATAGCAGGCAAGAATAGGACCAAATTCAAAAACGAAACTCCAGAAATTCATAACCTCGATGCCCAGATGTCTTTAAACTGTTTTGAAAAGAAGAGGAGATCCTCATTCCAAATATTTTGAGACCTGTAGCAGCCATCAGATCTGAAATTAGCTTAATTTAAATTTTGAAAAGATTTGAAGATTTTTTAAAGATTTGAAATTCTTTTATTTTTCATTTTATTAAAATTTAAAAAATGTCCTAATATTTCTGGAATTCAGGTTGTAATAAGATTCTCTGAGTACTGTACCTTTAACTGCCAGTTCTGCAATTGTCTTTCCACCATCAGGCATCTCACACAGGTAAACTCCATCATCATCTGCCCCAACATTCTGTATGGTTAGTCTTCTTCGTGTTCCCTTCTGTTCCATGTTATACTTATTTCCTGGCTGCAGCCTCTGATCCTCCAGGTACCAAGCTGTGGAAATGGACTCTTCCGGAACCTCACATTCCAGAACAGCAACATCCCTCTCCCTCACCTCCACATCTAGAAGAGCTCGCTTAAATCGGACCGGGGGCCCTATAAACAGAAGTTTACCATAAGACATTCTTTGATTTTAATAATAATTGCAGTTTGATAAGTGATTAAAACAAACCACACTGCAGATACACAATGAAACAACACATTATGCCTATATCTATGCACTAAACCATTTAAAATTAGACTATACAATACCTCAGGGTCACCATGATTTTGCCAAGTAAGACATGATCCTGGATAAACATCTTTTGGTGATCCTGGATCAACATTACTGTCCAAAAATATAAATTTATCCCAATCCTTACCCTTAAACCTACCCCTAGCAAAAACCTATGCCTAAAATCAGTGGCAAATGATAGATGATTAACAAGGGTGTAGAAACACCTAAACATGATTATAAGCCTAAAACAGATATTTTCAGAAAAGTTATCCCTCAATTGATCCAGGAACATCTTGTACTTGGTGAAATCACGCTCACCAATACTTCAGCTGGGATGTGGCAGGCCAAGGACAGTGGTTAAAAAAAAGTTGTGGTCATGCAGTTACTAGGAAAGAACATAATCGTACAGATTAAAATTGCACCCTACAAAGCATAAGCTATGCCCCCTTAGTATTGTTGATAAGACTGCAGTGATGCTGTCACTCAGGAATGCCCTGAGCTCTGTGGCTTTTCTCACCTCTCATCACGCATTCACCATTGGTCAGTGTTCATCGAATACATTGCTCAGTGCATGACTTTACAACTAAATATATACCCACAAAGTCAGACAGCCACTGTTATATTATGGCCATGAAGAGTAAGGAATTCATTACAGTAACAATACAAACGATGTTATATTAACTTACAGTATATTGGGAATATAAACATACAAAAACACATAATTAGTCTGATCAAAGGACAGGCTTGGTGGTAAAGGTGTTAGGTTTAAGGGTGAGTTAAAGAGTCAGGGATGAGTGAACAGTGTAATTAAAATTGTAAGAACAGGAAATAATTACAGATTTAATTAAATATATGTATTTAAAAAGTACAATGTAAAAACATGTACACAATGTGTGTATTGTACCAAATGATTATTTTCCATGTAAGTATTTAGCAATTAAGGCCACCTAATATAAAGTGGGACCCCAAGGGTATATTAGTGTTTTTAGTATACCATAGTCACATATTTATTTATATGCTAATCTTAAATCTTAAAGCACACAGAAACATATATTAACTCATAATGGGAGATGAACAACCAAGACAATGATCTTAAGAATGTTTTAGCTTTAAGATGTGTTTTAATTTTGTTAATTTTGCTTGTTTTAATGTTTTAATTATGGGCTGGACTGTCAGAGAACCCAGATATACGTCAGTCCTTACAGATATATTAGAAATTAATAAAACATAGTTAACAATTAAAAATGGACTTACCTTTAACTGACAGTTGTACAGCACTTAATGTGTTTCCCAGTGCATTTGAGGCAGCACATATATAGAGTCCTGTATCCTGTTGCTTACAGTACAGAACTTTCAAGGTGTAATATCCCTCCCTATCTTCAAAAATTAGAAATCGTCGACCAGGCGCAATATTCTCTCCATCTTTCTTCCACACAATCTCTGGTTTAGGCTTTCCTGTGACATAGCAACGGAATTTGGCATGTTTGCCTTCTGTGACAGTGAATTTTTTAGCCTTTGACACGTTTAAGTGAGGATCTTTTGTGTGTTTGGCCCTTGATTGGTGTGGTGAGAAATGGCCATTGGTGTAGCCATTTGCCTTGCTTCCCTCTCTTTGTTCTGGAATGGGCTCTACCAGGAGCACAGCTCCAGTCATCACTTCTCCATACTTGTTGACTGCTTTGCACATGTAAATGCCTCCATCTGGGGCTCTTGTTCTGAATACCTTCAACTGGAACCAGCCACCATCTTGCTGGCCCACGTGGTAGTGGGAACTTTCATAGATCTCATTCAGCTGTTTACCATCCTTTTCCCATACCACTTGCGGTAAAGGCTCACCAGACAGTTTGCAGGAGAATGCAGCATCTTCTCCACGGTCAACTCTTAGAGAAAGAGGTTTGATCAGAAAACGAGGCTTGTTGTCTTGGAATGGGTCTGCTTTCTGTACCACCCCATCCTGCTGTTGATTCATAATCTTGATTTCTTTTTCTGGTGGAATCACTTTGACTTCATTTTGTTGAGGTGGTGGTGGAGATAGTTGTGTATGCTGAAGCTCTTGGGGCTCGTCTTCCACTTTAAGTGTAGCAGCTGCATATGTTTCCCCAATGTTGTTTTTAGCTCTGCAAATATACTGACCAGCATCTTCCATTGTCACCCCAGAGATGTAAAGGCTGTATACCTTGCCATCTTGAGTAATACGGTAACGACCCTCAGGAAGAATAGACTCATTTTTCCGTTCCCAGATCACATCTGGTTGGGGATCTCCACCAATCTGACATTTAAGAAGAGCATCTGTTCCACATTTCACCAGAACTGGACGTGGGTAACCAAGCACACGTGGCGCACCTCCAAATACATCCATATTTTTTTGTTGTCTTGTAATCACTTTGTCTGTGTTATTAATGGAATTAGGAATGGCACAAATATCTGTGGCACATACCCAGCTCTGGAAAAACAAAATTTTACACTTGTCATCCTTTTTCAATCTGACATTAACAATGTAAAACTCATTGTGAGTTGTAAGTTTAACCAATGTGTTTTCTCTCCTTGTCTCAATAATTTGGAAACTTTCAGCTCAGTTAATCACTAAAGACATTTTATAGATGAAGTTAATAAATACATAAAACTATGACCTCTGACTAATTTAAAAGTAAAAACACAGTTCAAGAACTTTCAGAACTGTAACTAATGTCAAACACTCCATTTTGTACATTCTTTCTGGATCCAGGGCAAGAAAATGTTGCAACTTTCCTTCTCTCTCTCTCTCTCTCTCTCTCTCTCACACACACACACACACACACACACACACACACACAAACAAACATTGTTTTCTTGTGGTTCACAGGGACTCTCCATAGGCTTAATGGCTTTTATACTGTACAAACCAGACCAGGTTTTATTGGACAACTTTGACAAAAAGTTGATCTACTTCAAACGATGACTACTACTTCTATATATATATATATTTGATTAAGAGAAATCAGATTTTAATTGTTTAAGATTATGTTGTCCTTCATGTTCTAAAAAAAATTAAGAATATAAAGAATATACAATTTACTCTAAATGCATAAGGCATTTATATGGATACGACTGACACCAAAGCTTGATTCCAGTGTCACCCCATCAGCTGCTGTCAACAGTCCCACTCTTAGTGTAAATGATAATAAAAGACCTGTTGATTTATGTTTTTGAGTTGAGTAATAATGTTTGTTCTGCTGTTTTTTAACTGTTTAAGTACAGTAACATAAAAGCAGTAGTACAGTTAATAACTGTAGGTCAAGCATTGTGCATTTTCACACCCGTTCTACATTTAAACTACTGCAGTTAATTGTTTCTAATGGTACAATGCAGTGCATATTCTGAACTTTATGTGCAATAGTGAAACATTCGTTGCACAAAGGAAGTCCTCTTACAGCAGTCAAGATAACTCCAGTCCCCATTCCCTACTTGAGCCCAGACAGCTGGTGCTGTTTATCAGAAGGAAGCATTTAAAATAGTCTGTCCAAATAAAGACGCGGGAGAGTTGGCCATGTGCAGCATAAGACAATGCATGTTCAGATGAACTACTCTGACAAACACTCATAGCTTCAGGATTCATCACTTTTCTATATCGGGGACTATACATCAACATACCATCACTCTTAATATATTTACGAGAGCAGTATGTTAACATATACTCCCTATTAAGCATGAATTTCTGTATAATAAAATATGATATGAATACAAATCCATAAACACTAACATGTAAGTTACATTTCGAGGTGAAATGTTATCCAAGTTAGAGAAAACTTTTACAGTTTAAAGGACATTAGTACATGAAATGTTTTTATTTGTTGGTCAATTTACACATGAGCATATGTGTTTTTTGTTCTATCACATCTCACTGTTTTTAGTATCTTGCGCAAGAATATGTTATGTCAGCAAAAACGTTGTTTAATTAATAGAATAGATCTTGTGGTCTGTACTTTTCTAAATGTGTGTTTGAATAACTCAGACTCTGTCAATAAATAAACAGGGAAGCTATATGAAAATTCTCAGTCCAATCAGAGACTGGGGGTAAATTAACTAAAATAGTGATCTCCAGTGGATCAAATTTTACTCCTGGGCCTGCTGGGCTTTGAGAATCTGACAGTTTACATCCATTATGACTGCCATATCAGTCAGTCCAACATAAAAGATTACTTAGACATAATGCATAAATAGTAATCAGGTCATGCAAATATTAATCGGGTAATGCTTGATCATTTCTATGGAAGTGTCCAGTCAAGAAATATGAACCACGTCCTAATAATAGTCAAATGAATAGTGCACATATGTGCCAATATAATGTTATTATCGCTAACTATATATCCATGACCACAGAATCACAGTAAGATGTGTAAATTACAGCATGTAAATAACAATAAAGTAGTTTATAAAAGATACATTAACATTAATAATAATTATTTGTAAATTGAACATTATCAGATAACATAGGTGTATTATGCTTATTTATAAATTATTAACATTCAGATGAGTGAGTTATGAAAGTTTATGATCTCAAAAGGAACTATATGTTAAGCATTATACTGTTTTCTTATGATCACTAATCAAAGTTATTATAAATTTTAACCACATCTTTTTATCATAGGTTTACAGTCAATTATTGCTTCCTGAAAAACTAGAAAAATATATATTTATCTGTGAATGTGTCTTTCAGTCATATATACTTCTGAATTCTCTGTATGTGCACTTGCAATAATGTTACAGTCTTTTAAAAAATAAACTTGGATTGCGACACTTGTGACTGAGGACCTGAGGTTTGAAATGCGGGTAACACTTCATTTCAATAGTGCACTATAGATATTCTACCAACAGTAAGCAAATGTGCAAACTACATGTCAATTAGCAGTCATTACAGTATTAGTAGACTGTCTGCTTATTAACTTCTTACATTTTATTTTGAAGGGTCCACAACATACAGCATACAGACTATGAGAAACGGTGCTAGTATCTGTCAACTTATTCTACTAACCTGTCTACTCTGAGAGCATGTAGTTGAAAATCCACAAATTGTTGAAATGTAGTTACAAAGTTACTTATAGTTAGTAGAATTTTTGAAGGGGACCATCAAAACAAATTGTAAGTGAAATGTGATTACATTTACCTAGCCATTAACTTTTTATGACATTTAAATAGCAAAAGAAGACACCATAATAAAAAGTAAGCATCTTAAACATAAACTCACGTGTCAACAGTAGTATCAGATCGGCATTAAGAGCCAGCAAAAACACTAATCTTCAGGATATCTTCTAAGAGGATTTTGACCCTGATGCCAGCTTTTCTTCTTTAACAAATGACCTTTGACCTCTGTGTTTGTTATGATTTTGAAAAAATCATATCATTAGTGTTGAACAGTTGCAGGTCATAGAAAATATTCCACAAGACGGATGCTTTGGTCTTCTAAATATTAACGTTAATCCATCCAAGTTGATCACCAATTCTTTCTACTGGTGTGGTTTGTCGCTTGAGCTCCTTGATGTATCTCTGTATACATGTGCTTCTCATATGTGTCTTTCAGTGTGACTATGCTCTCTTCTTTTTGACCACCACCAAACAATGAATGTGTCATATGGTACGGGGGCCTGCGTCGTTGTCAGCCCAGAGCCAATAAATGCTTTCACAGCTGCCACCCATCCTACTAAACATAGCACAGCTATCATCATTGGGGGAGTGGTAGTCTGCAAAGGTTAAATTTAGACCACCTAACCACTTGACCCCTTCCATTTGGCAGGGTCTGGTTCTTTCAGAAAAAAAGATAAAATGAATGACTACACAAAAAAATTAACTACATGTTACCATACAAATTATACAATATTTAAAGTATAACTTAAAATTAAGATGTTACTGTCCCATTTTGCAAAGCTGGAGATAACATCACCTTTAGTCAGAAACAAACAAAATGTGACAAAATTTGATTAGGTTTTAAGATTACGAAAGCAATAGATGTACATTTCAAAATTAAGTCATAATGTGTTGAATACTTTCTGGATTTCAAATTCTGTGGAACAAGTTTAGTTTTTAAAATAATGAACTACAGCTGTGAGCTATAAATCAGAAATTTGTGGTAGAGAAAAGCTCTAGCATCAATTGTTAGATCTTCAGAACACAAATTAAGATATTTTTAATAAAATCCAAGAGCTTTCGGACTCTACAAAGACAGTAACTAATGTCTCTGAAAGGTCTTATGGGTTTAGAATAACACAGGGGTTGAGTAATTATTTTTGGGAGAACTATCACTTTAAGCAAAAACGTCTAGGTTACGAATGTAACCCACGTTCCCTGAAGGAGGGAACGGAGACATTACATATGGGAACTCGCCAGAGAGACCAATTGCCTTTGAGCTTTATACAAAAGACCTATGAAAATTGGCGTGCACTTGATTGCGCTCAGGTGCACCTCATCACTGCGTGAGTATAAGAGGGCACAAGCTAAGTGCACATGCAGGTTTTCGCTGAAGAGCCCAGCCGGCGTCAGCACGACCTCAGAGTCGTGGCAGGAGAAAGTGTACCGTCTCCGTTCCCTCCTTCAGGGAACGTGGGTTACGTTCGTAACCTAGACTTTACCCTTTCAGTCGAATCAATTCGACGTTACATATGGGAACACGCCACGACTCTGGGGCCGCGTTACACAGAGACCCCCTGCCGACAAGGGAGATCTACTTTCTACTCGATAAGATTATGGATATAATTGAAGGGAAACACAGCCTTCTGGCTGACTGTGACGCGCAGTGCGCGTACAGGACACAACAACTCTAAGGCTGGGTCTGCCTCCTCCCGGGGCAGAGCTTGCAGGTTCACCACCTGATCGCGGAAACCTTGGGCACATAGCCAGGCCGGGGTCTCAGGATGACGTGAGAATCAGCCGGGCCGAACTGTAGGCACTCTTCGTCGACAGAGAAGGCTTTTAGGTCTCCTACCCTCTTAATTAGGGGTGTAACGGTTCGCGTATCGTGTATCGTACGGTTCATGGTCATTTCCCAAATCATCAAAGTGATCATTTGTATCTCCTTGTTAGTGGAGACTTGAGAGAGCAGAGCACGTGCGTGTCATTATTTAGTCGTTTGGAATGCACTTGTCAAGTGGAGCGATGTGATTTCCTCATTATCTTCAGCTGGGATGTTCCTGTGATACCGAACTTTGCGATGTGCGTCAGCAGATTAATTAAGGGACAGATGCATTGCATAAAATCCTTTTATTATTGTCCCTGTGCATGCACAACAAATCCTTTGAGTGAGCTATTATCAGCCAGTCGTCAAGATAGTTGAGGATGCGGATGCCCATCTGCCACAGCGGGGAGAGGGCACCCTCTGCTAGCTTCGTGAAAACGTGGGGAGAGAGGGACAGGCCAAAGGGTAAGACTCTGTACTGATATGCTCAACCCTCAAACGCAAACCACAGAAGGGGTCTGTGTCGAGGCAGAATCAAGACATGAAAGTACGCGTCCTTCAGGTCGATGGCTGCAAACCAATCCTGGCTCTGAATGCATGTTAGTATGCGCTTCGGAGTGAGCATTATGAATGCCATCTTGAGAAGAGACCAATTTAAAGCTCTCAAATCCAGGATCGGTCTCAACCCACCGCTTTTTTGGGCACGATGAAGTAAGGGCTGTAACACCCCAACCTCATCTTGGCTGGATGGACAGGCTCGATTGTTTCCTTCGCCAGTAGGACAGCAATCTCCGTGCACAGTATGGCAGCTTGGCTCTCTAAGCGGACCGAGGTAAAGCGAATGCCGCGATACTGGGGCGGGTGCCTGGCGAACTGAATCGCATAGCCGAGGTCTACCGTCCATATTAACCACTGCGAGGGGCTGGGGAGCGCTATCCAGGCTTCGAGCCGTGTCGCTAGGGGAATCAAGGGAACGTTGACCACCGTGCCAGCAGCAGGGCAGCCTGTAGGGAGAAAGGGGCTGTGAGTCTGGTCGCATTGAGCAGTGCTTACCTGCCTCCCTGGACCCCGCGCTGGCGACACAGTGCCCTGGGGCAGCATCTGAGGAGACAAAAACATTTGGGTCAGATGGGAACCTCTGGGCACTGGCGGGCTGGCCTAGCGTGCACTCGTCCCAGACACGTGAGACAACAATCATGTCCGTCCAAAGAGGAGAGAAAACTCCCGCATCCAGAAACGCTCGGCCGGTTTGACATTCCGAAGAACGCTTCACCAACCGTGGGAAAATTCACTCTTTCTCCCGGTTGCCCAGGGAAGACCTAACGTGGCAACTCCGTGCACTCAGAGGTCTTTTGCTCACTGGATGTGCAAGATGACTGGCACACAAGCCTTTAAAAAGGCTAATAGCCTGCAGGATCCGCTGACAGCCGTCCAGATAAAACGCTGTCAGACGAGAGAGCAGGAAAGCAGGAGCTCTTAAAATCAGGACTCTTCCTCGATCGTTCTCCAGAACTCGCAGAGGGGGTCTCCTGTAGCAGCTCAGAACGGCGAAGGCTCTGAAGCAAAATTCTGCATGTGCACTTCACTTGTGTTTAATAGCATAAATTATTCGTCCACTACATGCGTGTTATGTCATTAACAATGGCCCTATGTTGTTGAACTAATGTGGTTCAAACTACGAAGATGCGAACGTGTTCGGGAAAGAGTCGTGACTAGCTAGTTAATTTCCAAAACAATGCATCATACTATGGTGGCTAATCAGCGAGTTACATTGTTGTTCAGGAAATGCACCCCTGGTCTGTTACATAAAGTATTTGTAACATAGCTGCCTGTTACATCTACATAATTACAAATTGTAATTACAGGCTGTTCCATAACTTAAAAACAGAATAAGTAATTTTTTTTTCATTCAAGTACAATGGCTACAATTGTAATTACTAAGTGTCACAGCGCGGTCCTCTGTGGCCGCCTCGTCGCTCGAGTATCACTGCCGGATAAATATGATGGATCTCCAGGACAGTGCCGGGGCTTTCTTATGCAGTTTAGTATATACTTCGCTCGACAAATGGACAGCTTCCCAGACGATGAGAGTAAGGTGGCGTTAATTAACTCATTGCTCTCGGATAAAGCACTCGAGTGGGCAACGGCTCTTTGGGAGGGACAGGGCATGTCATTCCCATCATACGTTGAGTTCATCCGCCAGTTCCGTGAGGTGTTTGACCATACTACTGGAGGTCGAGACCCCAGCGAGGAGATCATCGCCCTTCGGCAAGGAACATCTTCGTCCGCTGAGTTCACTCTCCGTTTCCGCACGCTAGCAGCACAAACCGGGTGGCCTCCCGCTCCATTGAAGGCTCTCTACCGGAACGCACTCAGCCGGGAACTCCAATCTGAGTTGGCATGTCGCGACGAGGGAAGATCTTACGAGCAGTTCATGGAACTCGCTATCCAGTTGGATAATCTCCTTCGTTCACGCCTCGGACGCCCCACACCTGCTCCACGCACTCATGCACCCAATCCGGTTCAAAGCAACTCACCTGAGCCCATGCAGGTCGGACGCACCCATCTATCAGATCCTGAGAGAGATAGACGGATCCGAGAAAATCTCTGTTTGTACTGTGGCCAGCCAGGACATATCAGGGCCAACTGTCCCATCCGACCACCTCGCACCAACATCTCCAGGGTGAGTTTCCGCCCATCTTCCACTCGAGTACCAGGATCTTACTGACGCATTTAGTAAAGAGAAAGCCACACGCCTGCCACCTCATCGGGGCACCGACTGTGCCATAGAACTCCTGCCTGGCGCTACTCCACCCAAGGGCCGGGTGTTTCCCCTCTCACTCCCGGAAACCGAATCCATGAAAACCTACATTAAGGAGGAACTCGCCAAGGGTTTCATTCGGCCGTCCACCTCACCCGCTTCAGCCGGCTTCTTCTTTGTGAAAAAGAAGGATGGAGGTCTCCGTCCGTGCATCGACTATCGGGGTCTCAATGAAGTTACTGTTAAGTACCGTTACCCTCTGCCCCTGGTCCCGTCGGCTCTGGAACAACTGAGGAAAGCTCGGTACTTTACCAAGTTGGACCTACGGAGCGCCTACAATCTCGTCAGGATCCGAGCAGGAGACGAATGGAAGACGGCTTTCTCGACCACGACTGGACACTACGAGTATCTCGTGATGCCCTTTGGGTTATCAAACAGTCCTTCGGTCTTCCAGTCCCTAGTAAATGATGTCTTCCGAACTGAACTCAATCAGTATGTTATAGTCTACATAGATGACATCCTCATCTATTCCGAGAATTATCAGGCTCACGTTCAACTTGTCAGAACGGTGTTACAACGTCTCATTCACCACCAACTGTACGCCAAACTGTCAAAGTGTGAATTCCATCTCACCTGCATATCCTTCCTGGGTTACGTCATCAGCCCAGAGGGGGTCGCCATGGAGGAAAGTAAGGTCTCCACGGTACTGAACTGGCCTCGACCTCGCACGGTAAAAGATCTACAGAGGTTCCTAGGATTTGCCAACTTTTACCGACGCTTCATCCGGGGCCTCAGCCAGGTAGCGGCACCTCTCACCTCCCTCACCAAAAAGGGGTCTTCGACGCTTCAATGGACGGCCCAAAGTCTTCAGGCATTTACTGACCTAAAGGCCCGGTTCACATCCGCCCCAATACTCTGCCACCCAGACCCCGATCTAGAATTCATTGTGGAAGTGGATGCCTCCAGCAGTGGAATTGGTGCCGTTCTTTCACAGCGACAGGGCGATCCTAGTAAACTTCATCCCTGTGCGTTTTACTCCAGGAAGTTTAATCCAGCGGAACGCAACTACGACGTGGGAGATCGGGAATTGTTGGCCATGAAGGCAGCTTTAGAGGAGTGGCGACATTGGCTGGAGGGATCCAAACAACCTTTCCTGGTATATACTGATCATCGAAATTTGGAGTACCTGCGGAGTGCGAAACGTCTTAACTCTCGTCAAGCACGCTGGGCTCTATTCTTTACACGTTTCGATTTTAAGATCACTTATCGACCCGGGTCCAAGAACGGCAAGGCTGACGCACTCTCCCGCCAGTTTGATCCTCAAGTTGACTCCCACCAGCCTGAGTACATCATCCCTCCTCCTCTCATTATGGCACCCATTCGCTGGGACATCGTCACAGAGATCACTGAGGCCCATCTTATGGATCGTCCTCCCCAAGATTGTCCTCCTGCCCGTCTCTACGTTCCTGAACCGCTACGCCAATGACTCTTGCACCACATCCACGACACTCCCAGTGCTGGGCATCCAGGCATTACAGCTACCATCGAGCTCGTCACCAATCGGTTTTGGTGGCCGACCCTTACTACGGATATTATTCAGTTCATTCATCGATGCAACACCTGCAATGTAACCAAAGCCTCCCACCTGAAGCCTGCAGGACTCCTACAACAGCTACCCATACCCCAACGGCCTTGGTCCCACATCGCCATGGACTTCGTCACCGACCTACCAGTTTCCCAAGGGTTCACCACCATTCTAACCATCGTAGATCGTTTCTCCAAATCCTGCAGGCTCGTTCCCCTTCCCAAAATACCATCCGCTTGGGAGACAGCTCAGGTGCTCATGGAGCAGGTCTTTCGGTTCTATGGAATCCCGGAGGATATCGTCTCGGACCGAGGTCCACAATTCACGTCACGTCTATGGCAAGCTTTCTGCGCCAAGATGAACATTAACGTCAGTCTGACTTCAGGCTATCACCCTCAATCAAACGGACAAGCCGAGCGTCTCAACCAAGAACTTTCACGTTTCCTTCGCGCCTACTGTCATAACAACCAACAGGACTGGAGTTCCTATCTCCTCTGGGCGGAATATGCCCAGAATTCCTTACAAAAACCAGCTACAGGCCTGACACCCTTCAGATGCGTCTTGGGCTTCCAACCACCCATGTTCCCCTGGACAGGGGAACCCACGAGCGTACCATCACTGAATCATTGGCTACAACGTAGCGAAGAAACCTGGAACCGGGCTCATGTTCATTTACAAGGAGCAGTCCGGAGGCTTACCGAGAACGCCAATCGACACCGGAGACCCCATCCTTCCTATGAACCTGGCCAGTGGGTCTGGCTCTCCACCAAGAACCTGAGGCTTCCCCAATCCTGCAGGAAACTCAATCCTAGGTAGGTGGGGCCATTCAAAATTCTCAGACAAATCACACCTGTTTCATATAGACTAGAATTACCTGCTCAGTACAAAATCTCACCCACTTTTCATGCCTATCTGTTAAAGCCCGCTGATGATCCGGAAGGACAGAGGGGCCAGGACGAGGCCGCCGCCATTGAGCCTCCCCCGCCTATCGTGGAAGGTGAGGAGATCTACCAGGTCCATGAAATCCTGGATTCCAGGCGTCGGGGTCGTCTCCTACAGTACCTCATCGACTGGGAGGGTTACGGGCCGGAGGAAAGATCGTGGGTCAACGGCCAGAACATCATGGACCCCACACTCACGGAGGAGTTCCACCGGAATCACCCCGAGAGGCCCGCTCCCAGACCACGAGGCAGACCCCGACGTCGACCCTCTCACTTCAG
>JAUMHQ010000058.1:7091192-7107861 GCA_032361165.1 Enteromius paludinosus
GGGTTTGAATTTGCCAATCAGCTAACAGCAGAGCTTGACTACGAGACCTGCCTGAACTAACGCAGGAAGCTTAATTTAATAGTTAACAAGTGTTACCTATTCTAAAGTGTTACTGATTGTTTTTATCAAAATCAAAACTAAACTGAAACTAAAATTCAATTCATTGCACAGCCCTACTGCTAGCTTGCTTTGAATTATTTTTCAATTCACAGTTACACTTGATAGAGATGCCTGAAATAATCTCTACTGTACTTGAGCTTCTTAAAATAGTGGGCAAAGGATAATCATGAAAGCAAACAAAAGACTGTACAGAAGGACAGGAAATCAGAGGCATCCTCCCTGTACCTACAATCGGAACAGAGAGTCTAGCTACACCAGAGGACTTTTGACAAATGTAGTGACCATAGTCCTGGTGAGCTAACATAGCCGGATAGCAGCAGAAATAACAGAGGTTGTGAACCAAGAGGCAAGCCAAATCTGACCGGCATGAGCAGAATGAATGTTTATGGCCTCAGTCAGACACGTTACAATTTTTAGAGCCCAGACAACATTACATTTTTCTTAGCTCTCGTTGCAGCCTGGAAGGTTTTTTTATTGACCCATTGGTGATTTCAACCATATGTCTGGAATTTCCCTTTTAGTTTACAAGCAGAATTCATCTTTACAGGGAAATCTTCAGAGACCTGCCAGACACAGAAGAAAATGTTGGAAAAAGAGATTTGATGCCCCTCTCAGTGACGACAATCTTCAAAGGTTCAAGGATTGTCAATTATGTAGGCAACTGTTGATGTGTAAAATTACAAATAAAGAAAAAGTCACATAGCTCTGGTGATAAAGCATAATCAGTCACCAATACACAAATGGAGACTAGATTTACAGAAGAACAGTCCCAACCCAGAGAGGTTTTTGAAAATGAGACTCAACTCAGTATCAGTGATAGTGATATTACTCTCTCAGAACTTTTCCTTCCAACGTCCACTTTAGTAGGAAGGTTTAGTTTCAAACTTACCTTTGCCTGTTTAAATGTGTGCATGTGTGGTTGAGGATATACCTTAGACTTTGCTTATGTCACCAAAATGTTCCGGCTGTAAAAAGTGCCATAGAGGAGAGGGAGATTTCACCTAGAGGTGTGTTGTTATACAAGTACTGAAGTACAGTATATAGCAATTTAAATCTCAGAGAGATACCAACTTAGGAGTTGGAGAAGGTTCTGGATGCCCTGCTAGATGGATCTGCTTGAGGAGTCGGAAGTGACCCAAATAAACAGACAGAACACAACTGAGGGCTGACCTCCAGTTAAGCCAGTAACAGTTTGAAAATAGCAGAGCGTAATTTGATGATTATGGTATGTGTCTTAATGGGAGCTAAGTGACACTTGTGAGCAGGGAATTGTGGGATTGATAGTAAAGCAAAGCAAGCAGTAAGAGTGTCAGAAATGAAATGCTCTTCGCAATGCTCCAACATATTCTGTGTATTCTGTGAACTTTTTCATCCAAACTGACATGACAGTGTAATTTCAAACCACACCTGATTGAGTTGTTTTTTTAGAGTTGTTTTAGATTTCATTTTTAATATGCTGTGTAGAGTTAACTAACTATTAAATAAAAATAGTTATAGTTAAAAAGGCTTTTAACAGGTAAATGCTTTGATCAGATGTGTAGTGTAAAAATACAGATGAGAGCATGTGTTGTACATATCTTTGGCCTGACCTCAAGCTCAGTAGAGGTCGATGAACACAGTTCCCTCTTTTTCACAGAAACATGGATAATCACCAAAAATCCTTCTTAAACAATCCTGTCCCTTTAATAAAGAGGAAACATTTTAAAATTGGACTTCTGATTAAACCGTGTCATTCATTGTTAATCCAGGAAGGATGAAATGTTTAGTCACTGTAAGGGCAGTTAGCTTTTAACTGCTTCTACTGTCTAAATTATTATGATTGAAAATGTTTAGTAGTAGTTTTGTAACTTGTAACGTTCTATCTGGTTATCAATATTTATAGCTTATACGTATTTTGGTCTAATGATCTTAAAAACAATAATAGCAGTTGCATTGCAGTTACTTCTGTTGCTGTAAGTAACATTCAGAAAATGAAAGTATGAATCTGTTTGCCCTAGTCCTGAGAAGAGATATTTTATTGCTTCTGCAGACTTTAGTCCAGGGTGGAGGTGGCTAGTACGGATCCTCTGATAAGATACAGCTTTAGGACAGTAGGGGATGGATCGCAGTGACACCAATTGTTTATTTAGAGCAGACACTTTTTTTCAACAAGAGTTTTTAACAGATCATCATATGGCATGTGACTGTTGTTTGCAGAAGGTGGTCTCTTTAACTTGGCTTTTAGTTACCTGTTAAACGTTGTGCTTTTGGCAGTCTTTTTTCATTTTAGAATATCAGATTTGTTTATTAAACAAACAGTGGAACTGTTATTAAAATGTTTATCTTCTCAAAAAAAAAAATATATATATATATATGTGTGTATGTGTGTGTGTGTGTGTGTGTGTGTGTGTGTGTGTCTGTTTACATTAGTCTGTTCAGTCTTGTTAGTCATTCTTGTTTGGAAAGATACATTTTGAAAAAGGTTGTCACTGCTCTTAACTACACATTTCTTAATGTAGACTGAATACCCTGAATACCCTTTTCTCACACAATGCTATTTTCATATTCTCAAAACATGGAATATAGTGCACAAGGCATATGGTCTACATTAATGGAGCCCAATAGTCTAATAGTAAATTTTTGGGTAAACAAAAATTTTGGGAACTATTTCTTTATTTGTCATTATAACTATAATATTTTTTAAACATACCACATACTGTATGAGAACATTTCATGTTGCAATAATCATCATTTAATGACTTGCTGTGGATTTTGAGTGTGTGGTTCTTTATTACAGAATCAGAACAGTACAACTAAATTGCTTTGTGCAGGAAATTAAACAGATTACCGAGATTTAATGGAAAATTGTTGTCGTCATTTCCATTTTTTTAATACAGACTATTATATTAATACTGAAGTAATGACGGTTCTGTATAATAAGATTTGTTTCTGCGTAAAAGGTTGCTCAGAAGCTTCTATTTGTGTCTGATAAAAGGATGGTTGTCTCTGTACATTGTAAAGTGAATAGGTAATGTATACATTTACAAATGATATAAATGTTTGTCAAAGGATGGTCTTCTGTGGAAATGACACTGTCACATGAGTTGTGTTTAATTTGCAAATCTAAGGCGGATATTGCATTTTTCTTTTTTTCCCTCCACTGTAAGTAATAAAATGAATTTTCATAGTTGATACAGCTTTGTCATGTGTAATTTAGAGAGATACCAAAACAATTATATGTTAAACCTGTGATATGTGGTAGTAAATCATTACACAGCAATGTCTTGTAGTATATGGTAGATAGTAATTCTTTCTAAAGCATTCTTTCTGTCTTGAGCGGTGGGCTGGAAGAAATATGTTGAAATGCCACTTCTCAATGCTTCCTTCAATTCACACAATGCGTTACTGTCTCCGATAACACTTAGTTGCTGATAGCAGTGCATTTTCTCAGTGTCAGTGCCCTGCAGTAAGCATAGTGTTTTCTACTCTTTTGGGTGAAATTTTAATGGCACCAGTTATACTGTAGTTCACAGAATCTTAATGTGTTAGACTTTCACACACTTTGTGAAGCAGCTCAAGAGAGAAGACACAAAAGTAGAAAAGATCATTTTTTAGCCTGTGGAATTAACTAAAGTGGCATTATTAAAAGCTTTATTCGAAACCTATATAATCTTAAACACAAAGACATACGTTCTAAATTACTGTATGATACTTTTTGACTGGTCTGCTTTATCTTTCCATCTCCACAATGCAGCTATTGTATTCAATTGAAGTGGTTTTATTGTCATTTCCCTCCTTGTGGGGAAGAAAATGAAACACACTCTCTCCTGAGATGTAGTGTAGAAACATTAACCTGAAAATAAATATTTTGTCATCAATTACTCACCCTCAAGTTGTTTTTTTTTCATCTGTTTTTTTTTCATCTGAACATAAAAGAAGAGCTTTTGAGGAATGTGAAAAGCCAAATAGTTGAAGAATACACCATCCCTGGACATGTAGGCCCATGTACGTTTTTAATGTGTTCATATAGATATTCTGGGATTTCTGGGAAGACAGACATTGATGGCATTGATAAAGAGACAACGATAATTTTAATTTTATTTCTCTGCAGTATGTATGCTGACTAGTAATGCTGTGTGTATGTGTACAGGGATGATATGTTTGGTTTGCCTATGCAAATGTGCTTTACAGCAGGATATATGCTTGTCACGGTACCAATAGGAGGACAGGTTTTCTGCCACACACACAGAGACGTAGTTGTGAGTAGTTTATCAAAGTTGTTTGATGTATTTTGTATGTGGTGTCTAATTAAACATTAATTTTAGTTTATGTCAACACCCGGGAAAGCCACACTTGACAAAAAAGTTATTTAGTTTTTTAACAAAGTAGTAGATTTATCTTTTCAGATTTAATCTGAAACTTTAACATTTGTGTACAAGTAACTGATTCCACGGTAAAACAGAGATAATGTTTAAAAATGGTGTTGTAGTTTGAAAAGTTTGTCATTTATGTTGGTGCATGGCTTCAGTGTTCTCCTCCTCAGTGCCATTTATAACAATGAGGTTGTTAACCTATTTGCCATGTTTGACCTCTTTCATAGCAATTATTTATACAATTCAAATGGGTCTTATGTATTTTTAAAGTTTTACACTTGAATCAGTCTTTTTAAAAAACAATCTTTAATTTGTATAATTTGTCTGTTTATTTGTACATTATTGTGTTGCATTCATTGCATTATATGCATTATGTGCCCTTCACTTATATTGGCACCCTTCATAAATCTGAGCAAAGGTGGCTGTGAAAATAAATTAGCATTGTTTATCCTTTTGATCTTCCATTAAAAAAAATCACGAAATTCGAACTTATTACTGAATCAAAACAATTGAAATGGGGAGAAAATCTCATTGCGAAATAAATGCTTTTCTCCAATCCACAAATATTGGCACCCCTAGAATTTTTTATGAGTGAAATATTTCTCAAGTGTATTCCCATTAGGGATGCTCATTTTAACCGGTTAACCGTTAACTGACTGATTTGAATTTTGACCAATTAATTAATCAATCAGTTAAACGGTTTAAAGGGTCATTTTATCTATTTATTTCTTTCAGCATTTTACCTACTCATATAAAATCGCATTTTATTGGCCACATTCACACAGCAGCAGAACACAGTTGTTGAGTCCTAATACAGGGAGTGACAACGCGTTCTGTAAGAGAACTCACCTGGAAATGTTCAGAACTAACAACTAGGGGTGGCACGGTTCACAAAACCCACGGTTCGGTTTGTATCAAGGCTTTAAGTTTATGGTTCGGTACGGTACGGTTCTTGTTATTTTTTCTTTTAATCTTTAACACTCCAGAAATGTACTTCAGCATATGATATATAGTTTAATTATCCACAATTTAGGATACAGTATTCAAAAAGTTATATCATGTAATCATGCGTAAACTGAATTTGACTTGACTCAAAGCACATTATTGGGACCATCTCTGAGGAAAGCTAGGTGAGATTTTGATACAGCAAGAGGAACGACATGATGATTTCAACATGCTTTTCATTTATTTGCCAAAAAAAGGAGAATATGTATTGCCATCTACATGAATGCATGTGCCTTTTTATCGCACAAAGCCCGCCCACCCCACGACTGACAAAAATAACGGTGAGGAAAGATCGAGTGCATGAATAGCGCGGATGACACATCAAGCGCGAAAGAGGGTTTGAAATGAGCTCGAGACCCTGTTTCTTCGCATGTACATCTGTTTTCCTCTCGCGGAAATGGTTTCCCACGCTCGTCAGCACCAGTGGTGCGCTCACTTATTAAAGACATAGATTTGCCGCCATAGATTAAGTGTGTTTTTCGCGAGCTGGTTGCTGCTGCCGCTTTCTACACTGAACCGTAGAACCGTGCGACACATGCATGCACCGAGCCGAGACAAGCGGACCGAACGGTTCATTTTTTTTCATTAACCGTGCCATCCCTACTAAAAACCGTGTTCTCGGAACACACGCGCTGTGTGAACAGAACAGGACACGTCATTCACTGCTGAAGAGAGCCGCTCTGCTGCACAAACGTGCTTCTACCGGGTGTTTTTATGTGTGTTTTGGGTAACTTATATTGATGGAGAAATGAGCTTTGTGTCATCTGAAAGTTTTATTAGATCCCCTCAGTTTTCCACCGGAGCCGCTCCTGTCAATTTTGTGTTCTGTGCGCGATTCATATGGTCCGCTCTTCACACAAAGCTGCTGTCAGTTAATGAAGGTTTGATGAAAGAACTTGCGCCTCGATTGGACTCCTGTCATGTCAGAAAGTGGTAAGACTTAGTTTTGTGGACGTTGCCATGGTTGATATTAATTGGGTCACTGTTGCTAACTTTTTTTTTTTTCGTTTTCTTCGTCTTCTGTTGTTTGCTAGTTTTTGCGCATGTACAATGAATGCACAGAAAACAAATATTACTATTTTGAACGGGTCACAGGCGCTTATCGTTTCTAATTGAATTCAATTGACATTTAAAATAATGTTGTTAGTTAATGGTTAATAATCGGTTAACGAGCATCGGTTGTCGGTTACAAGACATAACTGAAATGAGCATCCCTAATTCCCATTCATATTCACAATTTTGAGCACTCCAGGGTGATTATGAACATAAAAAATATCCAGCCCTGGCTTTAAGTTTCACAGAAATATATATAGGAGGAAAAACAAAGCCCAAAATTCCTTAGTCATCAACACAATGAGAAAAACCAAAAAATATATTTCTTATATGCTGCAAAAGATTATTTAGCTTCACAGATAAATTAAGTGGCTTTAAGTACAGTGCTAGAGAAGTGAAAATTTCCACCATCAGGGAAATAATTAAGAATTTCCAATCAACATATAATGTTAGGAAACTACCTGGAAGAGGATGTGTGTCAATATCATCCTAATACACTAAGGAGTAGAGTTTGAGTGGCTAAAGACTCTTCAAGGATCCCAACTGGAGAATTTCAGAAAATAGTTGAGATAGTTGAGCATGTTTAGATGTGTGACAGGACTGGAACTACAAATGGGACTGGCTTCTATGAAACTAAAAAATGTGTTTTCTAGCAGCAATCACTCAAGATATGTTAAGACTGTGTTTTTGATTTTGTGGCGCTATATTTCAGCTGGAGGTGCTAGACATCTTGTTTAGACACATGGCATCATGGATTCTACCAAATACCAACAGATTAAAAAAAATCACTGACTTAAAATCACAGTTAGAAAGATAGAAATCTTATAATGGGCCATGGTTGGGTCTTCCATTGGGACAATAATCCAAAACAAACATGAAAATAGACACAATAATTAGTCAATGAGCACAAAAAGAAGTGTTTGCAATGGCACCTACATGAACCTACATGAAGCTGGTAATCTAAAGGTTCTGGAGTGATTCTGGATGTAGGGATGGTCTCTTTTATCAGGTGTTTTCCAAACTCTTCAGGCATTACAGGAGAAAACTTGGGAAACTTGGGAAAAGGACATAGCAATAATTGGGTTCCAAAAATTGTGGCCAACATGTATTGGAGAAAAACATTTATTTCACAATGAGATTTTCTCCCCATTTCAATTGTTTTAATTCAATGATATTTTAGAATTTTGTAAATTTTTGAATGAAGGATCAGAAGGATAAACAATTTATTTTCACAGCCACCTTTGCTCAGATTTACCAAGGGTGGCAATATTAGTGAAGGGCACTGTATACATTTAGTTTATGTTGTTGTTTGTTGTCACATTTTAAGAACATGGGATCATATTGACTTAATTTTTCTCCTCTTTGCTCATTTTAGCCCCTCTGTGGCCCCTCCTTTTAAACATTTCCACTGCTTGAATGGAACATTGGTGTGTGTGTGTGTGTGTGTGTGTGTGTGTGTATGTGTATGTGTGTGCGTGAGAGAGAGAGAGAGAGAGAGTGGTTGAGTGTGTGTTGATAAATGGTGTCAGGCGTGTTAATCTCTCCTGTTAAGCTTACACAGCTGAATGGATTTGAGGAGTGCCAGAGCTCACAGTCCAGCTTTACACTGCAGTTACTGTACAGAAGCACTGGAGAGACTATGTAAATCTAAGAACAACCATACACATACTCTTTAATTATCCTCCAGCTTTGTCTGAATAGTGCTAACACTAAAAACAGCAGAGCCCAAAAAGATACACAAAATCTGAAAACAAACTGTACATCGAAAAAAATGGATAAAGACTTCTGATGCTAAAGTAATATGAGAAATGCAGAAATTATTAGTTCCCTAATTTCAGCAGTCTATGTAGTAACACTTTATATAGAAAGAGTACTAATTTTGTAGTACTTTTAAACCATTTGCAAAATTTTAGTCTGTTGTTATTCATTGTCACTGTAATTTACAATTTATTGATTGGTTAGCTTACTGTATATACTGTACAGTATAACGAAGTAGATGTTAGAATTGGATTCTAAGAATTTGTTTAGTGTTTTTATTCTTAGCTTTTCAATCACCAGTGTAGCCTATTTAAACATTGTTTTCATAAGTATTTGTTTGTATTACAAACTCTACAATTAATGTGTCACCGTACAATGTAAAAAAGCTATATAAATGTCACGCCCAGCTGGAGCTGCCAGCTAAAGACTGTTTATGGCACTCCAGCTCTCTATGAACTCTGTGTCTGTTTTCATACCTGGACTCCATTCCCCAGAATGCATTCCCCCTCCCCCACAGCTGTTGCTAGTTAGGTTCAATCATTCAATCAGTACCACCTGTATAAATACCGGTCTGTTCGTCTTTCTAGTCACGGTTCATTTCACTGTCAACCCAGCTCTAGCCTGTCGTTTGTATTTCTGACTGTTTCTCTGTGTGGATTTACTTGTTGCCGACCATTTGTTGTTTCACGGATCTTCGCCTTGCCTTCCACATCGGACTCTGATATTATGGTATTTGACCATTGCTTTGGATTACGTTCATTCTCTCGTCTATGTGGTTACTGTCTGCTGGTGATTAAGACTGTCTGTTTTGACCCTGAACCTGAATAAACCCTTTTGCACGTAAACTCGCACGCTTCTCGCTCTCATCACTCAGGACAATAAAAAGTTAATAAAAAATATTAGGTCTAAAGAGAACGGTAGTATGTAAAGTGAAATAATGAATGTTCCCTTTCAGTCAGTCACTCTGAGTCACGTCGGTGACCGTCGAATAGGAATCTTGCTTCGAGATGTCCAATCTAGTCTGCGTCTATAGAAACATGCCAATGAAATTGGCATACGCTGATTAACATCCAGCTGCATTGTATTGTACTACCTGCTTTTGTGTTCCGAGCGTACCATCTCCCCTGTGCGCTTCAGCCTTTCACAAAAAGAGCAAAGCCTAAAGAGACAGGCTCGCGGTTGGTACGTCTTTATAAAGACACATTTTTTTAAGGATGTCCTACCACCCGTGCGTTTCTGGGTGCGGCCATTACCTGGTGCCAGTGGACGGTCACAAACACTGTCTTACATGTCTGGGCATCGAACACACTAAGGCAGCGTTCGTGGATGAGTCATGTGCCCCTTGTGGGAAGATGAGGTCAGGTGGAAAGGTCTGTTGCGATGCAACTGTGTCCGCAGGCCTCTTCGTCTTGGCAGGGTAACCCGTCACTCCCCTCCCAGGCCTCTGGAGACTCATCGGCTCTCGTCGGTGATGCCTACAAGGCTTGTGGAGAAGCTGCCTCCTCCGTACACGCCATGGCATTGTTGCAGGTCCATCAGGCCAAGGCTCTGAAGGCCCTGCACAAGGGTGGTCACGACCCGGAAGTTCTGTCTGAACTCCGTACCGCAACGGACCTCACGCTTCGTGCAATGAAGGTTACCTGCGTAGGCTCTGGGACATGCGATGTCCACTATGGTGGTCCAGGAGCATCATCTGTGGCTGTTTCTGGCTGACATGCGCGACGCAGACAAGACCCGGTTCTTGAATGGACCCGTTTCCCAGACCGGCCTCTTCGGTGACGCGGTGGGGACTTTCGCCCAGCAGTTCTCCGCCACCCAGAAGCAGACTGAGGCCATCTGTCACATCTTGCTGCGGCGGCCAGCTGCTGCCTCCACCTGGGCCCTGCCGGCACAGCCTCAGCCTACTCGTCGTCGAGGGAAGCCCCCCGCTCGTCCGCCGTCAGTGCAGCAGCCTTTACATCGGCAGCGTCGAGGAGCTGGCCACAGGGCCCCCGCCCAGGCCCCTGCAAAACCCGGTGGCAAACGGAAGTGTAATAGGCCCTAGGATGGGCGACCCAGGGATTGCTCCCCTTCTGGCGAAGGCCAAGCATATCAGTACTGCGTTCTGCCCTTCGGGCTCTCCCTGTTGCCCTGTGTGTTTACCAAAGTAGCGGAGGCCGCCCTGACTCCACTCAAGGAGAAAGGGGTTCGTATGCTCAACTACCTCAACGACGGGCTCAGTTGTATGAACACAGGGACTTGGTGTTACATCACCTCAGCCTGTTGGGCCTTCGGGTCAACTGGGAAAAGAGCAAACTCTGTCCGGTGCAGAGGATCTCTTTTCTCGGTATGGAGGAGTCACACAAACAGCGTGCCTCATGCAGGAACGCACTCAGTCGGTGCTGAACTGCTTGAATACGTTCAGAGGCAGGACAGCGGTTCGACTGAAACAATTTCAGAGGCTTGTGGGGCATATGGCTGCAGCCACAGCGGTGATACCGCAAGAGGGTAGGGGACCTGCAGGCATTTTCGGGTCGACGATTCGTGCCTAGAGTTTGGGCCCGAGGATTCCCAGGTAACACTGAGGCCACAGCCCGGCTACGTGCCCAAGGTTCCCACTACTCCATTCAGAGATCAAGTGGTGAACCTTCAAGGGCTGCCCTCAGAGGAGGCAGACCCAACCCTGCAATTGCTGTGTCCCGTCCGAGTGCTCAGATGCTACGTAGACCGGACACAGAGCTTCAGCTCTTTGTCTGTCATGGTGGACGGCAGAGGGGAAATGCCGTCTCCAAGTAGAGGATGGCCCACTGGATAGTGGATGCCATCACACTGGCTTATCAAGCACAGGGTGTGCCCTGCCCCCTCAGAGTATGGGCTCACTCGACAAGAAGTGTAGCTTTGTCCTGGGCGTTGGCACGCGGCGCCTCGCTTGCAGATATTTGCAGAGCTGCGGGTTGGGCGACCCCCTAACACGTTTGCTAGGTTCTATAGCCTTCGTGGGGAACCAGTGTCCTCTCGTGTTCTCGCCTCTAATAAGTAGAGACACAGAGAGACCCAGTTTGGTCGGCTTGGTTACTAAAATCTCCAAAGTCTCTATATCTGTAGACCCTGTTGAGTTCCTCTGTCCCCTCGGCAGCCGGATGTTGCGGAGCATCTATCCGCCAGCCCTCAATGCGATGAATCCTCTGAGAACCACTTGTGATAGGACCTCATGTTGTATTCACAGGTAAAAAAAAAAAAAAAAAAACCAGCAGTCTGCCGTTCATGAGGGTTCAGTCACCTCCAATATTCCATATGCATTCAAGTGTGAGTTCCGTTTTAACCTCCTACAGGAAGGCTGACTTCCGCACGTCTCTTCAGACGTCCCAGTGGTCCAGTTACTAAGGTAGTGCAGTGCTGGTTTCCTGTGGTAGAGTCCCAGCCTAGAGACCAAACACTGGGGGCTTGGGAGACTCCCACACGACGCCGGTAGGGGCAGCTTCCATGGCGATTTGGTAAGGATCCCTATTCGTCGGTCACCGATGAGACTCGGAGTGACCGACTGAAAGGGAGCGTCTCGGTTACGTATTGTAACCCTCGTTCCCTGAACAAGGGAACGGAGCAGTCACGTCCCGTCGCCATGGATCTGTACCGCCGCTTGGGGGCCGTGTCACCAGCTCACCAGTTAATCAGGGTATGCCAATTTCATTGCCGTGTTTCTATAGACGCATAGTAGATTGGACATCTCGAAGCGAGATTCCTATTCGTCGGTCACCGACGTGACGTCTCCTTTCCCTTCTCCAGGGAACGAGGCTTATAATACGTAACCGAGACGTTTTACTTTCTTAATCTACAGTATGCATGGATATTTTTGTAATACTCACTATCAATGTAATTCATAAAGGTAGGATAATGCCTTTCTTTTTGTATTTTCCATTACCAGCTATTTACTTATAATAAACCATTAACAACTACAGTATAAAGACATGTGCATACATGAGTTGTGTATGGTTAAAATAAAATAAAATAAAATAAAGGATAATAATCATTATAAACATGATCTAATGCTTTACAAATAAGCTAATTAAACAATAATTTGTTAATAACCATTTCCGTTTCTTAGAAGGCGTAGAAAGGCAAAATGTAGTTGTTTTCTTTGGCTAAAGCAAATGTGATTAAAGAGTAATTCTGAAAGGGGCTTAAAGTAAAAGATTGAAGATTGTTAAATATACACGTAGAAGTAATACCTGTTAAGATATGACAAGCATTTTTTTATGCATAAGGGTTTCATTATTCCATAACAATATTTTATCACGTCTGATCGTTTTTGCACATAGACACATATATGCAGATTCCATTTGAACAGTGGTTCAGGGCCACTGAGACAGAGCCAGAGAGCAGCCCACACAACACAAAACAGAAAATGCTTTAAAGTGTTATTTCATTATTGCCTTTTATGATATGGAGGGGAGCAGGACATTTATATTTATATTTATATTCTGATGAGAATGTGGTTGAGATCAGCAGTGATGAAATATGACAATTTGTGTTACCATCCCTCAAGCTTTTTGACTGCCATAATGGTCATATCAGTATGAGACATCACAGTTATTGTGACACTGATGTCTAATTGTCTGCAATTTTGTAATGCTTTTTTTTTTTTTAGATATTCTTATGCAACATCATCTAGGGCTGGGTGATTTGGCCTAAAATCTAAATCTCGATTAATTTAACATTTTAACTCGATTACAATTAATGAACGATTATTTTATAGATTTTTTTGCCCTTATAGTTCACTGACAAATTTTCAGGTTATGTCTTGTACATGTCTGGCAAGGCAAAGAAAGATGTGATTGAGATGGCAATGTGTATCTTCTGCCGAGAGTTTTAACGAGGTGTATAAACCCACTTCGCTCCACTGTAGCCAAGGGAGTCATACCCTTTGCGATGTACAGAGACTGGAAGCGCCTGGCAGAAGCCCCTACCATGACGTGAATTCGTGTTTGCTGAGAAGCGAGTTTCACGTCCGAATGAAGCAAGTAAACTTAAAATGTTCAAGCGTCCAACTACGTGTGAATAGCGTGATTTATTTGCGCAAGTCGCGTCTGGTGTTCACGCGAGCGGGTTCACGTGACTCCACACGTGGTATTGTTTTAAAAGGGAAATTTTTTTTATTGTTACTTTTCGATTAATTGCCCAGCCCTAACACCAACTGTATTGCTTATACTTTCTTCTCTGTTTTGGTGAGCAGCCAATGTCTGGTATACATCCATCCATTTTTCAAAACGCTTGTCCACTGGAGGATGCTGGAGCTTAATCAACGTATTGGGCCATAGGCAGGGAAATACCCTGGACAGATGGCCAGTCTATCACAGGGCTAACACAGACATACACACCTTCACACTCACACCCACGGGCAATTTTAGTGTCTCATTTCACTTGACCTGCATGTCTTTGAATTATGGGGAAATAGTACTGAGGTGACCGTGCTGCCTACTGAGCTGCCAGATATTTGACTTGTTCCTGCAAAAGTGTATGTGTCACTTGCATTTTCTTAAAATGTCTTTTTCACATTTATTTCCTTTTTCAGCTTGGGCTGGATGATATGGCGATATTCAAATTTAAAAAGTGAAACTTTTATATATTTAAGATTCATTTAATGTACAGTAAAACATGTCTAAAATTTTTGGTAACACTTTAGAACAGATAACATTTGTTAACTATTAACTATGACTTTTCCTTTAATACATTTTTAATTTGCTGCTTATTAATAGTTAGTAAGGTAGTTGTTAAGTTTAGTTATTGGTTAGGAATAGGAATGCAGAAAAAGGTCATGTAGAACAAGGCATTAATATGTCCTTAATTAGCACGGTCACACTGTATATTAGGTGGCCTTAACTACTATGTATGTGCATCAAAACATATGTACAATGTACTTATTGTACTCATATTGTATTGCAAAACACTTTTGCAGCTATTGAGGTGGGAATGTCTTGGACAGGTTTGGTGTTATGGGTAGGTATAATGATGGGTTAAGGTGTAATGGATGGATCAACAGTGTAATTATAAATGTAATTAGAGAAATTAATTACAGATGTAATTACATATAGGTTTTTCTATAAATAAAAGTACAATGTTAAAACATGTATGTACACAATAAGTGCATTGTACCGAATTATTAATATAAATATAAGTACACAGTAGTTTAGGCCATCTAATATAAAGTGGGACCATTAGCACTAATAAATGGGTAATATTGTAGTAATATGCATGCACTAATAGATTTAACCGTAAAATAAAGTGTTACCCATTTTTATGTTTGTTTTAATTTTGACGGTTAGTGATTACAGCTCATGAAAGCCATTACATTTACATTTAAGTTGCATGAAATGACCAGACAGTATAAATTCCGGGTATCTCTTGTTCTTTGAAACCACAATAATGGGCAAAACTGCTGACTTGGCAATGGTTCAGAAGACAATCATTGACACCCTGGGTAAGTCACAGAAGTTCATTACTGAGTGGAGTGGCTGTTCACAGAGTGCTGTATCAAGGCATATTAAATGCTAATTTGACTGGACAGAGGAAATTGAGTAGGAAAAGGTGCACAAGCAACAGGGATGATCGCAAGCTTGAGAATACTTTCAAGCAAAGCAAATTCAGACACTTGGGAGAGCTTCACAGTAGAGTAAAGCTGGAGTGGAGTAACTAAACTCAGACGTCTTCAGGAAAAGGGCTACCAAACATCTTACCAAGGCTAAGGAGAAAAAGAACTGGACTGTTGCTCAGTGGCCCACATTTCTATTTTCAGTTAAAAGTAAATTTTGCATTTCATTTGGAAATCAAGGTCTGCAGAAAGCCTGGAGAGGAACAAAATCCAGGCTGCTTGAAGTTCAGTGTGCAATTTCTAAAGTCAGTGATGGTATTGGTCCATTGTGTTTTATCAAGTCCAAAGTCAATGCAGCTGAGTGAGATGCTAAGTTTCTTTTCCAGCGGGACTTTAGCACTTGCCCACAGTGCCAAAACCACTTCCAAGTTTGCTGACCATGATATTGCTGTCCTTGATTGGCCAGTCAACATGCCTGACCTGAACCCCATACAGTATGGAATATATGGGATATTTTAAGAGAAAGATGAGAAACATAGATCCAACAATCCAGAGCTGAAGCTCAATAGTGTTTCAGCAGTGCCACAGGCTGATCAATTCCATGCCACACCTATGTAATGCTGGGGTTTGTGCTAAAGGAGCCCCAACCAAGTATTGAGTGCATCATTGAACTTTTCTTTGTTCAATTGATATTGATTGATTGATTGTGCTGTAAGCTCTAAAAAACAACTTTTGAAATGTTTTACTTTATATTTAATGAATCTAGAATATATATAGTTTCACTATTTGAAATAAGTTGCAAAAAATTTAACTTTTTCACAATTTGTTGAATGTATTTATATATACATAATAAATAAACAGTACGCATACACATGGATTAGATTAATCACGATTAATCAGAATTAATTGTTTGACAATACTATTTCATGAGTTCGCGCTTTCTCATCAATGAATGGATATGGAGATGAAAGCAGATTTGGCGTGCTGTCCAGGAAGTGAGCTGGTAGAGCGGCAGACTCTGAAACCCTGGTGGGCTGAGCCCTAGCGAGGGCAAGGGTTCATTGCCCGGCTCGGTCCCAGCTGCCCCCCGGAGGAAAGGATGGAGCTGAAGGAGGAGAAAGGGAGGAGGAGGGATTGCACAAAAGCGAGATGCGGATGTGAGGGAGACGGGTTTATTTATAGTAGGCAAAGAGGATGTGATTGGGTGATCGTAACGAGGAGATTGATTAGGAGATGCGATGTAGCTGTGATTTAATTCGGTTAGTTAGCACTTCTTCCGAAACTTAATTTTTATCAAAGCATGCACTTTATATGTATTTTGCCGTACTGCTGTTTTTTTTTTTGTAACACATTTAACTATGCAACTTAAATTATTCTCTACTAATATCAAACCTGTAAGTTTAACTACTTAAAATACTCTGAAATTACCAACTCGCTACCGAGAAATGTTTTAATTGTTAAACAATTTTATTGATGAATCAAAGGTTGAAACTGATAACAAGTTTCTGTGTATGCGAGTGCCCCTCTGTGTGTGTGTGTGTGTATGCCGAGACAGATGGGCAGAACAGAAAGAACAAGCTTTTTATAATGCAATTTTGTAAAAAAAAAAACACATTGAAATTGTTATTTTTATGTTCACTTGGTCAGATTCTTTAAAGGTGCCATATAATGGAAAACTGAATTTTCCTTGGCATGGTTGAATAATAACAGTTCAGTGCATGGACATAACACCACCACCAGTCTCAAACACCATCGTTTCCTACTTCTTATATAAATCAAGTGTTTGCAAAAGATGACTGAAAAACGGTCAAATTCC
>JAUMHQ010000058.1:7124200-7142090 GCA_032361165.1 Enteromius paludinosus
TTTCATCTGAGACAGCTCAAACATGCAATTTAGTCTGGGACTAGCTTAAGCCTTGTCTGTGAAACTGGGGGCATGTGTTCTGCTCATCTATAACCCCGCCTCCCTCATCAGTATTTATCTGTTATCAGCTGTGTCTAGCCAGGTGTCCTGTACTGTATTGTGTCTAATCATGTTTTGTAGTTAAACCGTGCTTTGTGTCCTGTTCGTAATCCGTCGTTGAAGATGTGTAAGTCCCGTTAGCCTGCATTGTATTTGCAGACTCTCATGCCTGTTCCTGTGTATCACCTTTGTTTCGAGTATTAAATGTTTACGTAGCATTCAAGTTCATGTATCCGGGTTTCATTGAGTTCGATGAGAAGCAAGACACAACATTTGGGATTAAATCGTAACAGAACGACAGATCCTGATTTGAGATGGCTTTTGCACAGCTTCTGCCCAGATTAGCACGCTGATTTTTAGAGACCTCCCTTTTGAAGATTATGCGTGTGAGTTTGCCAAACTGGGAAGGAATACTAACTTAAAGGGATAGCTCACCCAAAAATTTTTATTTGCTTACCCCCAGGGCATCCAAGATGTAAGTGACTTTGTTTCCTAAGCAGAACACAAATGGCAGTCTGGTAGTCATTTAATGGAAGTGGATATGCACCAAACCTTTCAAAATAAAAAAAAAAACATTCACAGACAAATCCAAATTACACCCTGTGGCTCGTGTCGATACATTGATGTCTTAAGACATGAAACGATCGGTTGTTGTGAGAAACTGAACAGTATTTATATCATTTTTTACCTCTGATAGACAACCATGTCCAAACCGTCTCGGGCTCGTGCTCAGCATGAGGCGCGTTCCCTGTGTTTGCGCTTTGGCGTAGGATACGCAAACCCCGGAAGTGATCTGTTGTGAACTCACGCTTTGGATACGCAAACCCGGATACATGTTGTCGGAAGCAGTGTAGTATCAAAAATAGAATGGGTTTTCTAGTTACTGTTGGTAATTGTGCAAGTTTATTTATTTTTTTTATACACAACGTCACTCATGTTTGGTGTAGACATGTTGCATGGTAGGACCATGATTGAGAACCGCTGTGCTAGAATTAATGAATGAATGTTCATGAAGTGTAGTAAACTTTAACGGACACTGTGTAGGGACCATGTTGATCGGAACACAGCTCATGCATGGAGCTCTCTTCTAATGAGATGATTATCAGAATCAGGTGCGTTAACAAAGAGAGACATGCAAAATATGCAGAGCAGGGGGGGGTGAGGACCAGGATTGAGAACCACTGCACTAGCGCATGTGTTTTCTGGGTTTGAACCCATGATCAGGTCTAGACAACCTGAGCTACACCAACGCTGATTCATGTGTGAGATAAAATAGTACAAAACATTAATATGAAAATGTTGTGTTGCCGATAGGGGCGCAATTTATTATACATTCTGATGGGTCGTATTTCGCCGCTATGTACCAACGGCCTATTCGGGGCATATTGTTTGGAGGTCATGTTGTGAAATCTATACCACTTTGACCCAAATAAAACAAAATAATTTACTTAACTATTCTTCTCCCCTGAATTCCACTTTGGAGTTTACTTAAGAATGTATGACGTATTCAGCTGTGTTTATGATCGGGGGAAAGCTCACACGTGAACATAATAAGCATTATTTACGGGGAAGTGTGCATATGCGTTGTGATACTCTCTAAAATGGTGGAAGGCATAACTTAGGGAGAAGAATGGTTGAGTAAATTGTTATTTTTGTTTTCTTTGCGCAAGAAAAGTATTCTTGTAGTGTCGCAAGTTGAGCCACTGCTGTCACATGTATCGATGTACTCCGGTGTCTGGACCTGGGAACATTTCAGTTGTGTTTCTGTCAATGGAGGGTCAGATAGCTCTCAGATTTCATAAATAAATATCTTAATTTGTGTACTGAAGATGAACGAAAGTCTTACGGATTTGGAACAAAATGAGGGTGAGTAATTATTTTCTCAGACTCAATCTCCTGACCTGCTCTCTCCCTTTCTTTTGAATTGCTTTATCTGTGTAGGACCCTAGAAGCAAGCACAAGTTTAAGATCCACACCTATGGCAGTCCTACATTCTGTGACCACTGTGGATCTCTACTTTATGGACTCATACACCAAGGGATGAAATGTGACTGTAAGTTCCATACTAAACTATATTTTACAGGGATGGGGTTCTAGGGTTGGTGGATATTTGGGACTTTTCTTGTCAAAGCACAGTATGTGAAATAATAATTTGATTAACTATTGTAATATTATATTTAAATATTATGTTAAAATATTATGTGCAAGGTCAATGTGAAGTCAGGGAACTCCTGCCTAATGCAAATGTGTGTTCACAGCTTGTGATATGAACGTCCATAAGCAGTGTGTGATGAACGTGCCAAGCCTTTGTGGAACGGACCACACAGAGAGACGAGGACGTGTTTACTTGAAGATCGAGGTGATAGGAGAAAAAATGCATGTCACAGGTGAGTTTCCATGTTTTTTTATGGCCAATGGTGCAACAGTGCAAACATGTCAATGCTTTTCCATATCTGTTTCCCAAGGTGTCCTTCAGGGTTCTGTATTTGGTCCACTGCTCTTTATTTGCTATATGCTTCGACTTAAGGCCCTGATATGCTTCAAACAACGGAGTGTATATTCATGTAAAAATGACTTACGACACTTGCACTTGGCCTATAAGCTTGATAAAAACAAAGTTTTGTTTATTGTATATACCTTTTAAATTTACTTTGCAAGAAGAAGAACAACTACAACGACAGCTAGCTTTTCTTTCATTCTTATATGGCTAAGGAAAACTTGCATCTGATGTTTCGCTATGCCACTATAACTCTGGGTCTTTTATACAAGCTTCCTTGAAACTTCGTTTTGGCCTGATTTTGTTAAAAATTACATCATTTCATTTTTTTGATTTTGTTTGAAGTATATTGGGGCCATTAGTCACATCTTACCAGCACACCCTCATCTTTCAAGGCTATGCTAATTACAAACAAACGTTAACTTTTTTAATGTCATCTTGACATAAGTTCACAATTCTTTGCCCTGCTACTTTCACAATGTCAAGATTTGAATGACCAGCAAATTGAAATAAAATGAGCTGTAAAATTTAAGATAAAAGAATTATTGACATGGAAAATAATCAAATATAATGTAAACATAAATTGTAAAGTCATCATCTTACAGTTGTATATATACAAACAACAAATGTTGTATTGCAAATTCACAGTATGTTTGCCTCAAATATGATTGTAGTTAATAAAAAATCATCAGTTTGCGTATCTTAATTTTCTTTTTTTCCCAATGTAATTAATACAATATTTTATTTAGTTTTTAGTTTGAGCCTATTGCTCTGAAGTCACACCATTTAGAGGAAGTTACAACATTTAGAGTAATACAACAAATGTTGTATTGCAAATTCACAGTATGTTTGCCTCAAATGTAATTGTAGTTAATAAAAAATCATCAGTTTGCGTATCTTAATTTTCTTTTTTCCCCAATGTAATTAATACAATATTTTATTTAGTTTTTAGTTTGAGCCTATTGCTCTGAAGTCACACCATTTAAAGGAATGTAATGTAATTAATTTAAAATGATCTAAGTTAATTCACATATTAATACAACACATTATTACAGGGTGTGTAAAGTTATTCAGGTTGCAACAATTGTCACCAGTATATTATCTTAAATCATTACATTTTGTTGTATAGCATTTGTACAGCTGAGCTCCTATATTATAGCATTGCTATCAGTGGAACAGCCTGAAGGCTCCAGTCTTCAAAACCACACATTCAGAGTCTGGAGTGCTGGAGCTGCACCTGCAGCCTGATTACAACGTGCCAGCTAACTGCACACACACAGCTGCAGTGTGATTTAGTCTGTGTGACGTTCACTGGTTGAGGAAGAAAATGCCATTAGCAGAATGTCAGACTGATGAGTTCAAGAATAGATCACAGGCTGCATTCACACTCACTGTGTGTGTGTGTGTGTGTGTGTGTGTGTGTGTGTGTGTGTGTGTATGTGTGCGTGTGCATACATGCATGCATGAGTGCACTTAAAGAGGGCTTTGTTTCTTTATTGACGTACACATATGTGCTTATGAGAATGAATATGCATATATATGTTTATGTTAATTTAATGATGACATCTAATGTTGTCTGTAACAATTTTATGCTAAATGTCATATAGTTAAACATCTGTTGTATTATGTACCATGAACTGAGGATATATCTGATTGAATCAAATGTGGTAAAATTGATTAGTTTTCATGTGTTAGCATTACTTAACATGAACTACAAATTAACAACATTTCTTCAGAATTTATTTATCTTAGTTAATGTACATTTAACATTTAATAAAACATTTTTATGATCAAAAGTTGGATCTGTTAATATGAGTTAATGGACTTGGAACAAACATAAACATGAACTAAATAACTACAATTGCTGTAAAAATATATAGTTCATTGTTAGTTCATGTTAATTAATCAAGTGTTACCATTAATATTATCAATTATATTCCAGTATGGTAATGTCCCTATACATAGATCAGCCGGCTAAATGACAAATTATCAAAGCATCTCCAAAAAGGCAACTCTAATTGGCTGTTTTCAGTATGTAGTGGTTAGGCCCTACAAAAAATCTTGCAAGGAAGGACAACAGTTAATCTGGTGTCAGGGTAATTGTGTGTCAAAGCTCACTGAGGTCCATATACTGTTGAAATGCTTTACCGAGTCTGGTGTGGAAGAACTTGAAATGCCTGAAAAAAGCCTGCTGAACATCTTTGGCATAAATTAGAATGGCAAATGCGAACATAAATGCTGGACCTCACTGATGCTCTTGCTACTGAATGGCAGCAAATCCTTGTACAACATCTAGCAGAAAGGCTGTCAAGAAGACTGGAAGTTGTTATGAAGCCATAATTGTTTCAATGCTTTTGAAATTAGATTGTGAACAAGACACAAGGTTACAGGGAGGTCAGACACTTTCGTTGAGTGATGGGGCTTGGCTCATTGTTCCAATTCATCTCAAAGGTACTTAGCAGGGCTCCAGACTTGGGCCAATTAAGTTTTTCCCCACTTATTTCTACATGAACCTGATGTTTTAGACACAGTTATAGTCCTTTTGTAAAAATCTCCTCAAAATGTTGCATCAAAGTTGAAAGTACAAAATTCCTTAAAATGTCATTGTGAGATCTAGCGTTAAGATTTGACATTTAGCATTAAGGGGATGTCCACATACTTTTGGCAATATTTTGTATTGTACTTTTATGTTTAATATATTTAATCCATCATGCATCACGCCTCTGAGGGGAAGACCTTAGAGTGCAGTTCTCTTAAGAGAGCTATGAAATACTTACTCTTAGAGGATGACAAATATGCCAGCAATGTTTATTTTGCAGTGGTGCCCCAAGGGAAGAACCCCCTTTTCCTTGATTATCTGTTTGTAGTTTATCGTCTTGACCCTCCGTTTTCATACTGTAGTTTCCTCCTGAGAGTTTCAGCAGAAGAAAGAAAACATGATGAAAGTTTCAGCTGAAGCATAATATGAATTGAAAGTTGAACACTTCTGACTGAAACTCCATTACTTTTTTATTTCATACATCTACATACTTAACAGTACATTAATCATTAAATAATACCTAAATTAAATATTACTTAATATGAACTCATGATGATTTAAAGCACATACTAATCAATCCGGGGCATCTCTGCCATCTCGCGGGCCGGGCTTATTATGCCGCTGCCACCTCCTTGCAAGCGATGGCCACACTGCAACTGTACCAGGCCAAAGCACTTAACCCTCTGGGGTCTGAGGTGATTTTGGGGCAGTTGAGATGTTTGGACATGCTGTCACAGTCTATGTTTAATGTTCATGTGTTTCACCATGTCCTTGTTTATATATGCCATGCTCCTTTTGTATCCGCCCCTGCCCATGTATAGCGTTTCCTGCCCTTATTTAGTTAATTGTGTTAATTAGTGTCCAGCTGTGTCTCGTCTATGTCTGTGTATTTATAGTGCCTTAGTTCTAGCCTTAGTTGTTCGAGTCGTCAAGTGTAACCCCGTGTCTGCGAGTGTGTATTCTATGTTCCATGTCAAGGTTTGGATTTAAACTATCTTCTATTTCAGGTTGCAAGTTTTGTGTAATTCCTGCACTGCAGTCACCCCGTGACAGTACGACTTGAACCAAACTGAAAACAGGATGGAATGGGCTCCCGAACCCGTAACCAGGCTATTAGGCTAGATAATTTACTTCAGAATGATGTGAAAATAATTTCAATGACTTATTCACAGAATACAATATAGTGTTTTAAATTTTAAACAGCTGAAAGCTCGTATGCGAGGGGCGTGACAATGGTCATTAATATTCAGTGATTATCACCTAAAGAGACAAAGACCCCTCCCCTAATGGCCCATTACTGTCACTAAGGCAGCAGGTAAGAAACAATGTGAGGAGATGTGAGAAAAAAACTTTTTTTTTTAAATGCTTTGTATTTTATTTAAAGCACAGTATAATTAAAATATACATAATGAAGTTACATAATACAACTGATATTTAAGTGTTTCTTGCTTCTGTTCATGAAAAATAAAAGCTTGTTTTACCAGAGAATATCAGTGTAGGCAAAAATCATCGCTCCTAGAGGTCATCAGTGTGAAGACGCTCAGTTTGAGAAGACACTAATAAACAAACAACAAAACATCTGTGAGCATGCTAATATCAGTATAAGTACTATTATCATAATATGTCCTATGATCTAAGACAAGATTTTTTGTCTTGTTTCCAGCCAAAATATATAGAAATTCTGAAATCAAGAAGAATTTTCTAGGCAAGAAAATACTTACCCCATTACTTAGCAGATTATTTTGTTTCAAGTAAAAAGCTTAATTTTAAGACAGTAGTTGTTTCTTGTCTAGAAAATCTTGTCTTAGAAAGCATTTTTTGCAGTGTAGAAATAGCCTTGCATCCAAAGAAATATAGATGTCATATTCAAAGTATTCAACTCTAAATCAAACATTTCAGTCAGGAATTATAGTTAGGGAAAAGCAAAACCATCAAATTTGTTCATGTTTAAGCAACAATAACAAGCAAATTAATACAAGAAATAAGCATTACTCACTCGTTATGATGATCACTCCGTGACTCGCTGGATTCTGCACTCTTCTTTTCTGATGTAATCTGAAGTTTATTCCTCTGAGCGTGTCTTCTTGAGGTATTTATTTCTCACAGCGCATCTTTTTTTTTGAGGTGAATTCTGTCTTCCTCTCAGCACGAAGCGTACAGTATCCGGGATGAACATCAGGTAAACTCTCTCTGCTTTGTTTGTGCTGATGTGGGTGTTTACATGCGGCGCGCTCCGCGTGGATGATTATCATACCTATTGTTCGCCTCGCGCGGGGGCGAGGTCGCATTAAGAGAGACACAAAAGACTGGACATTGCGCTGGTTTCATATAAATTACTTTATCACAGAATGTTTGTTTTTTGATTAGACTGTCTTAGTGTAATAGTAGACATATCAAGCTTTCTACAGATATAACTCTCATGTCTCTCTGTGGAGTTTTTGCTGAGTTTCAGTTTTATTTTAGTGACTCATTGCTCATTGAAGATCACGAAGACCAACGTGACAGGCAGTGCACCCTGTTTGTTTTCTTTATTTTTTTAATGCACACAGTTGTGTTGTTATTATATGTGTATACAAATTAAAGTAGACCCTTAACAGGTTTGATTGATGTATTGCTCTTATCTGTACGATCAAAACTCCATGTGTAATTTAAGTTCTTATTGGCGTCATCAGGAGAAGACGCCTCTAAACGCATGTATGCGTTTGCCGGCCCCAAGAGGTTAAACATCTGCATGATGGTGGATCTGATCAAGGGGCCATGCAGGAACTCCGTGCCATGACCGACTTCGCCCTACAGGTGACAAAGGTGACCGCACGTGCCCTTGGTCAGGTGATGTCCACGGTAGTGGCTCAGGAGCGACACCTCTGGCTCAATCTTGCTGAGATGGTCGACGTTGACACAGTCCGCTTTCTTGACATGCCCATCTCGCAGGTTGGCCTCTTTGGCGACACTATCGAGGACTTTTCCCAGAAGTTCGGCCGGGGATGGAGCAGGTGTTGCTGGTTTGGGTGCCGCAGGGGGACACACTCGGCATCGAGCAGGCTGAAGCACATGATACTAGGCTGGCAGCACGATGTCAAGCTGGCCATGGGCGAGGGACGCCGCCTGCTCCTCTGGGTCTGGCCAAGAACACCTGCAAGCGACAGAAGCGCCCCTGAGATGGGCAGCCCAGAGGTGATGGAAGTTGCTCTTCAGGGGACGACAACATCAGTCCTCCGGTGGAGGGCCGGTAGAGTCATCTGTGCACTCAGCCACCGTCTGTCTACGGGTCGGCGTTACCCAAATTATTACAGAAAGATTCAGTTCGCCAGGTGCCCGCCCAGGTACAGAGGCATTCTCTATACTCGTGTTTGTTCAGACACGGATGCCGCTGTCCTCTGTACGGAGGTTGCTGTTCTACTGGCGAAGGACGTAATCGAGCCTGTCTCTCCAGCCGAGATGAGGTCAGGGTTTTACAGTCCTTACTTCATCGTGCCCAAAAAGAGCGGTGGGTTGAGACCCATCCTGGACCTTCGAGCCCTAAATCAGTCCCTTCTCAGGCTGCCGTTCAGAATGCTCATGCCGAAGCGCATACTAACATGCATCCGGCACCAGGATTGGTTCACAGCTATCGACCTGAAGGACGCTTACTTTGACGTCTCGATTCTGCCTCACCACAGACCCCTTCTGTGGTTTGCGTTCGAGGGTCGAGCATATCACTACAAGGTTCTCCCATTTGGCCTGGCCCTGTCTCCCCAAGTTTTTCTGGGCCTTCAGGTCCACCGAGAGAAGAGCAAACTCTGTCCAGTGCAGAGGATCTCGTATCTCGGCATGTAGCTGGACTCGATTTAAATGACTGCTCGCCTCACGTGGGAGTGCGTGCAGTCCATGCTGACGTGCCTGAGGTCATTCAGGCACACAACTGCGGTTCATCTCAAGAAATTTCAGAGGCCCCTGGGGCATATGGCAGCCGCAGTAATGCCGCTGGGGCTGCTTCAAATGAGACCGCTTCAGCGTTGGTTACACGATCGAGAGATGGTCAAGGCACCGTTGCACTCTCTGGATTGGCGTTTCCCTGAAGTGTCGTCGCCTTTTCAGCCCGTGGTCAGACCATGTCTTCCTTTGGGCTGGAGTGCCCCTAGGACAAGTGTCCAGGAATGTTGTACTGCAAACGGATGCCTCCTCCATGGGTTGGAGCCTCGGGGTCCCTGGACAGGTGCCCAACTGCTGTGGCAAATCAATTGCCTCAAGTTGTTAGCGGTACTTCTGGCCCTGCGTCTCTTTTGACCAATGCTGCTCCACAAGCACATGCTGGTCCGGATGGACAAGACTGCAGCTGTAGCGTACATCAACCATCAGGGTGGTCTACGCTCCCGCCACATGACACAACTCGCCCACCATCTGCTCCTGTGGAGTCAGACGCAGCTTAAATCGCTGCATGCTGAGCCGACCAGCTTTCACGGCAATCCACCCACCCTGGAGAATGGCGACTCCATCCCCAGGTAGTCCAGCTGATCTGGAGCCACTTCGGCGAGGCCAAGATAGACCTCTTTGCCTCCCCCGAGTCCTCCCACTGCAGGCTGTATTACTCCCTCCCTCACGCATTGCGCCTCTACATTGACTGCACCCGGAGCTTCAGACGCTCACAGCAGCTCTTTGTCTGCTTTGGAGGTCAGCTGAAAGGGAATGCTGTCTCCAAACAAAGGCTGGCTCATTGGGTGGTGGTTGCCATCTCCCTGTCTTACTTATACCAGGGAGAGGCGTGCCCCCTAGGTCTGAGAGCTCAGTCCATAAGGAGTGTTGCCCTCACCTCTGCGTTGGTGCACGGTGCCTCATTAGCAGATATCTGTAGAGCTGCAGGCTGGGCGACACCAAACACCTTTGCCAGGTTCTACGACCTCCGCTGAAGAGGCCGTGTCTTCCCGTGTCTTAAATCAGACAAGCAGGTAGCGGGAAGACCGGCTTGTGTTGGCTTGCTGCTGTGACTCTTAAAGGTTCCCCGATGCCAAGGGGAACCCCTTCCTCCTGCCCCGCAGTCGGACTCAGAGCGGAGTCAGTTCTGACTGTGCTCCTACTGAACTTCCTTCACCAGTAGGTTGTGGCTTTAATATCTCCACAGTCAGCCAGAAGGCTGTTCCCTTCACTTATATCCATATCTTATCCATATAGTGTATTCCTTAAAATAATCCATGTAAGAAATCTTCATGTCTCCGCCCCCCCAACCCATGCTTCAGTTAAAAAAAAAAGAAAACTGGCATCCCGACGAGTCCTCTAAATTTGGCCCCCAGGGCGTTGGGAAGATTACGTACAGACTTTCCTGCTGACACACTATGGCACCGGTGTCTCTGTGTAACGTGGCCTCAGGGTCATGGCCTTTTTCACGGGTCTGTTCCCATATGTAACGTCGGAGTTAACTTGACTAAAGGTTACATAGGTAACCCATGTTCCCTGAAGGAGGGAACGGAGACGTTACATCCCCTTGCCACAACCCGGGGTCGCGCTGACGCCGACTCGGCTCCTCAGTGAAAACCTGCAAGTGCAATCCAGCCGTGCCCTCTTATACTCACGCTGTGATAAGGTGCACCTGGCTTTAATTATTGCACGCCAATATTCATTGGCCTTTTTCCAAAGACTCGAAGACGATTGGTCTCTCAAGCCAGATCCCATATGTAACATCTCCGTTCCCTCCTTCAGGGAACGTGGGTTACCTACATAACCTTAGACGTTTCACTTTCACGATGAACATGGTGCTGGTGGCAAAAGCACTACAGTGAGAATAATAGTTCCACCTACTTTCTTTCTTTGATATTGTGAAAATAAACCCACACCGTTACGTAGAGATGTGGGCTTGAATTTAAACAAGCCGTTTTAATGGGGTTGTGGACAAGTCACAAATTTTATAAAGAATAGCTCTTTGGTTTGGGACTTTAGTCTTTGCTGCTTTAGGGATCTTATCTATACACTAACAGCTTGTAAGACTCCAAGGAGACAGGAAAACTGAAATTGCATCATAGACTTGATTGAAGTTAATTAATGTATGAATTCTTTGGTCTAAAATTTCACACTTCATATGTCTTGTTTTGTAATTATAGTTCTTGAGTTTTTGCTTAGTTCATGCCTGATTGTCACAAGCCGCGCCTCTGTGCCGCTTCCCAGAACTCAGCAGCGGGAACCTTCTCCCGAATACTAGTGTTCCTACCCGGACTGTTTATTACCCACATACCTTCCTTTTGTGATCGCTCTCAGGTGTTTCTAATTATTAATTTCCATGGACTATTTATACGAGGGCTTCGCGTTAGTTCGACGCGAAGTCTTGATTGCCCTGCATCATTTCTGAGCGTTTTTCTAGTGTGTTATTCTGGTTTTGATTTGGACTGTTCTCTGATTATTCTGATTCTCGCTGCCTGCCCTGACTATTCTGCCTGTTTATCGACTTTGTTTACTGCCTGCCTCTGATACTTCTGTTTCTCCGTGTACCGACCTCTGCCTGTCTGACTACCCATTAAAATAGCTGCAAATGGATCCGACTGTCTCTGAGGATTTATCACACTGATCTCATTAGCCCATACTTTAGGTAATATTTAATTTTGGTATTAATACAAGGGTTTTCTTTCTCTCATTTCCTATTTCCATATAAACAATTCATCAGCACAGCTGTGAGTGTTTCAGTCTACATTGACTTTCATTCTCCCATGTTTAAACTGTACCAAGTAAAACACGTCATTATCAGATGCACTTTGTGCTGTGGGGATGGTTTCAGAATGCCACATCCTTAGAAATGAGGACCACTTTTTTATGTTCTGTCAGAAGCATATCTTTTCGATAGCTATCTTGCTGTTTGTAATTTGCCATTACATTTTTGTTATATTTTCACTCTATTTAATGTTCTTGGATTTAGTATTTTTTTATGTGTAATGTCATTGCAATAAAGTGATTTAAAATTGAATGTATGAATTTAAAAGAGAGAAGTGAACACAGACTTAGCCTCCTACCAGTCAAACAAAGCAGTTCAGGCACTGAGGTAGTCAGTGTTAATATTTGCATTTGTGGTGTGTTAGTAATCAATGTCTACTTCACAGACTAAGAGCAAAGAGCATAGTTTTAAAAACCGGGCTACAAAAGCTGAGGCTAAGAACGTAATTTGAGTCGTGTCTTGAGCTTCTGTCACATGGTCCGAATTTTCCAGCTCTTGCAAAATATAATTTTGGACATGATTTTTATAACATGTTTATGATACATTTGAGTAAGAATTGGTGAGAAGAAACATTTCAAGCAAAAAGATTGAAGCAAAACCATACTAAACATGTAATGATAATGATGTCCTGTGTCTTTGACCATTATCTTGGTTATTTGCCCAATATTGACAATCTCCTTTCTGAGTTGGGATTCTCAATATGTGTCTTTTGTGTTAATGTTGCAAGCTGTCCTGTGACAATGTCTGTTGGATCTGCTTGCATCAGGAAGGCAACAGGGTATCTTTGGCCGATTTATGACTTCCTGTTGTCTTGAGGCCACTTTGTGGAATTCGGCTCATCATGTTTCAATGTTCTGATCAAATCTTAAGTGTCTGATTCACTCTGATGCACTACAACAGATTCCCCACTATTTATTTTATTTAGTCTATCTTTTTTTAGTCTTATCTTTTTTATTGTACCCCATTTTTTCATTGTGTTTAGTGATATAAGTGTTAGTGGCACACCACATTTTTGCATTGGCCTTGTTGGTTGTGATAAATTTAGATATTCAAAGTCTAACCTTTCTGTGGGTTTTAGTAAAGGAAATGTGCAGCATGTCTTCACATGTTGTCTTATGCATGGTGTGTGTGTGATTATACTGTATAAAGTAGCACTCTAAACCAGAAAAAAACAGTAGTGGAATTACTTCATATAGGATCAGGGGCCGGTTGCATAAAACATTTTTAGACTAGTCTTACAAGTAAGTCGTCTAATTTTTTTCTTTAAGACTGGTCTTAACTTTGTAAGCCAGTTGCATAAAATCTTAGACTGGTCTAATTTAAGACTGAAAAGTAAGACTGATTACCCCATGGCTAACTTTTCCTTACAATCTATGTTGCCATGGAAACCAACTGTCAACTGTGCCAGATTCAGAAAAGTGGCCAGTTTTGTTTGTCTTGTGCCATGGCAAATATTAATCTTTGGTTTTATGAACGTGCACTAAGAAGAGAAAGGGTTTTCAAATCCACTGGAAGTCCTTTCTGAAAATGAACTGTTTGAGAAATTGAGATTACCAAGACATGCAATTCAACAATTAGCATTTGACTTCGAGGAGCAGCTGAAGCCTATTTACTATTTACTTTATTTGTAATTGTGGCCCAAGCTTTGTGGTTTTTTTTATTTTTTGTAGTCGCTAAATTTATTCATTAAAAAGCGTTTTGGCAGCATTATATTCCTCCAATATGCAAATATCTTCTGCAAAGGAAAACTGAGACAAGCACCTACTGTCAGCCATTTTGTTTAAGCTGTTCAGCGTCTTACTTTTTCCTACAATGCAGTGCGAATAAGACTGTCTAACTAAAGACAACCATAGACTTATTTTATGCAACAGTCTTTCCACACTGACTTTAGTTAGTCAGGCTAATTCTTAGACACAGTCTTAAGACAATGGCTATGTTTATGCAACCGGCCCCTGTTCAGCAAAGAGTATCAAAGACCTACATGTGCATTTCTGCTCTGACAGCATGATCCTGATCTGGAGTGTTTTATACCCTGATGATGATACCTAATCCAGTTGCTAATATTTATAGTCCATTCATGTTCCATAGTAATTAGCGGATTCAATGATTAATCAGATTCAATGATCTATGCTAAGCTGCTGCTAAAAGTGCTACCGCCAGACCCGGTGATCAGCTGAATAGATTTGAAGATGGTATAACTCAACTGTTTAACTCTAGGGGAGTTGGAAAATGAGCCTATTTGAAAAAAAACAGAGGAGCATTCCTTTAAAACCACTGTATTATTATGTCACTTTTCATACAGTAGTTTATGTGGAGTTACATTACCCTGAGACTTCAGTGTCATTACCTGGCCTTTGTTATTTACCTATCTTTTATTTTATATATTTATTGTTTTAATACATGTTCTGATGGCATCTCTTATTTGGCATGTTGTGTTGCAGTTGGGGAAGGCAAGAACTTGATTCCAATGGACCCGAATGGATTGTCTGATCCATATGTAAAACTAAAGTTGATTCCAGACCCTAAACATGAGACGAAACAGAAAACAAAAACCATCCGTTCATCCCTGAATCCGACTTGGAACGAGTCATTTACATTGTGAGTTGCAACATTTTATTACAGCCTATTATTTAGGATTAATGTATCATTGGTGTTAGTTTAACTGTATGTGCAATAAATGGCTTTTCTATAGAGTGACTTCCATAGAGTAGGTCTATGTTCAAATCGATATAAGCTCTTAAGTTCAAATCACTGAATGTATAATCGATGTGGGGGCACATGTGGCATGATCTGTACTATATTATGCTATTAAAATCTGTTCCGCATCGCTATCCTTATTGGGTAAAGAACTGTTTTAATGGGCTGAATGCTGATGCTATTTCTATGGTGGGGAAGCAGCCAAAGTGATAGGTGGTTGAAAGAACCGGCACCATTTAGATGCCAGCTTTTATTCACATTTAAACAAAAAAATATATATATTGTAGCTGGAGCTACTTTTCTCTGTTTATGGATATAAAGGTCATGCAGGTACCAGGCTTCTTCAGGGATCGTAAAGACAATCTACAATCTACATTTACATTACTTTTAACCAAAGCGATTCCAATTGAGAAATACAACCAGTGATTTACCATAAAATGGCAATAAACATAAGATGGGCTTGTTATACAAGGTTTCAGCCATTGTTTAAATAAGTAAGGATAGTAAGATAACAGAAAAAGTGAAGGAAAATATGAAGTTCAGATGCAAAATCCTCTAAGTATGTCTGAAGTTTTCTTTAAAGTTGGCATTTCTTTCTGGCTACTATGTATAGGTTTCTATGTAAGTACTACCCCTACCCGTTCTTTCTAAATGGGTTGTGGCTGGGATTTATCACATGTAAAGTGAAAGTACTTGATAAACAGACAAGATGTGGAGAGCATTCATTCAGTATCATTATCTTATTTTTAACTAAGATGGCTTTTAGAGCATTTTTCATCTGAACCCTTCATATGTACTGTGTATATATGTTGTTGTTTTTCTTTTTTTATGAGGCGGTTAGATGTTCATGGAAAAGATGAGTTTTCAGGTTTTTCTTGAAGATTGTGAGGGAAAATAAACCCACACAGTGACAAAGAGATGTGGGGGCGTGTTTAAACAAGGTGTTTTAGGAGGGCGTGGACAAGTCTTAACTTTTTTTTAAAGAATATCTTTTTGGGTTGAACACTTTAGGCTTTGCAACTTTAGGGATCTTGTCTATACACTAACATCTTAAAAATGAAATCAATGTGAAATCACATCATTTAACCCCTTTAAATGTTTAATGTGTGTCATTGTGTGTTAATAATGTGGACCTAAATCTGCATACATGAAGACAGTTTGACAATCATTGTATAAAGATGAGACTCAGCATTTAGGTATGAGATCATGTTCACCTTTTGAAGGATTTTTTTATAGAAAACTTTAGTAAACTTTTTTTTAATACCCTCACTATTTTAATGTCTCTAAATACTTGGGCTATTTGGTTTGTGTCTTCATGTTAATATTTACAGTGAAAGAAATACAGTTAATAGCAACTGTAAAAAATGTTTAGCCTCTCTTGAGATTTCATCTGAATTCAATCTGGCCCCTGAGCAGCTAAAAAGCCTTTTTTTAGAATATGATGGGAGACTGCTAATGCAATGCTTCATCTTGGTCCATGTGTGTGTGTGTGTGTCTGTTCCAGTAAACTGAAGCCAGCAGATAAGGACCGTCGGCTGTCTGTGGAGGTGTGGGACTGGGACAGAACCACCCGTAATGATTTCATGGGCTCAATGTCATTTGGTGTGTCTGAGCTCATGAAAGCCTCAGTGTGTGGATGGTAATCTATTTGTCTCTTTCTCACAGACCCATGTAAATATCTGACAGAATAAAGTTTTGGCCTTTCCTACTGTTTGGTCATTTCCTACTGTTATTAGATGTGGAATATAATTCTATTATTTGGCGAAAAAATAAATATTGCTTTACCTAATGGATAGGGAGTTGGATTTGTAACCCATAGGTTGTGGGTTCGAGTCCCAAGTCCAGCAGGGATTGTAGGTGGTGGGAGTGAATAACCAGCGCTCTCTCCACCTCCAATACCATGACTGAGGTGACATACTTGAGTAAGACACCGATTCCCCAACCGGGTGTGTGTGTGTGTGTGTGTGTGTGTGCACTTGGATTGGTTAAATGCAGAGCACAAATTCAAAGTATGGGTCACCATACCTGGCCACAAGTCACTTCACTAAACAGAATGCATCTTTCCTTTGTCTTTTAATCTTTTGGACTTTGCTTTGATGAATATGCAGTTATAACTTGTGCTATCTGTTCACCTGTGATGCAGGTATAAAATGTTAAACCAGGAGGAGGGGGAGTACTACAATGTGCCCATTCCAGATGAAGATGATGAGAATACTGAGCTCCGACAGAAATTTGAGGTGATTCTTTTTTTATCCTTATGTGCAGAGCTCATAAACTTCTCTATTGTTTGTTTAGAAAAGCTATTTTGGACACAAATTAAAAAAGAATTGTGTTTGTGTCAAGAATTCAACCTGAGGCTGAACTAACAATAAATTTGTCTGTGGCTCTTAAGAACAACTTTTTAGTTCCCCATTGCAAACAATAAACTCTTGTGAATTAATCATAAAGAATCAGAATTAAATCATTATTTTAGAACAATCCTTTTGTCTTTATTGACTAGATAGAATGAGTAGGTTAGCAAACGCCATCAATAAATTATTAGTGTGACCCTCAGGCCTAAAGTCTCCAGAGAGGAACAGCAAATGTTTAGTGTAAAATACATTGTTATTATGGCAACAATAACATTACTGTTTAGCATGTTAACTGGAGCATATCTGTCAGTATTTTAGCTGTTGTTTTTTTGTGTATGTCAGATATAATTTTGCACTGGAAACATGATTAGTAGATATTAAATTTTCATCTTGCTTGTAGCTTTCCTAAGACACGCACTGTATATGCTTGCACACATAGAAATACATTATAGCTGCCTTGGAGCTGTTTATGTCTATGTGACCCATAAAACATTTAAAGCTAGTTGCGCACTAGACAAGAAACGCATTGCCACATTAGTCACCCATCAGCTACTGTATGAGAATCAGTTTTCTAGTAATTCCTTGTTTTACCAAATGATGGCAGTCATAACTTCCTTGTCAATTTTCCCTGTTTTAAAGTTCCCCTATTAAAGGTTATGAAGGGTTCATATTTAAGTTTTGGGTGTCCCAAAAAACAGGTTGAAATGTAAGGTAAAAAAAAAAAAACACTTTAATATTCATATAATATGCCTTTGTTTTTACCTTATTTGTTCAACCACTCCCAAACAATTTGTTTAATGATCCATTTTATCAAACACTTCCAGTGATTGGTGGATTTATTTAAATCAGTGTTTGTGAGCTTTTAACGTTCCAAAAGTGGCACCTAATGACTTGTTTCTGTGCTTTAGTGTTGTCTCTTTCTTTTGAGAGACAATAGCTATGTTTCATGGTATACCATATCAAACTATCATTATTATTATAATCATCAGCTACAATGACCCTTAAATGAATAAAATGAGATATGGTTTTTGGTT
>JAUMHQ010000058.1:7142190-7166109 GCA_032361165.1 Enteromius paludinosus
AGAAATTTGTTGCTCTTTTCCCGGTTGCCCAGGGAGACCCAAACGCGGCAACACCGTGCACTCAGTGGGTTTTTGCTCGCTGGATTGCAAAGCTGGCACAGCCGGCCTTTAAAAAGGCCACCAGCTCGCGGGATCCGCTGACAGCCGCCCAGAAACGCTATCAGACGAAGAGAGCAGCGGGAACTTCTTTGATGTTTCTCCAATCGATCCAACACTCCGAACAGGATACGGCAGGATAAGATCAGGATACAGCCACAGGACACGAACGGCTCTGAAGCGAAAGTCTGCATGTGCACTATTTGCGTGCCCTCTTATACTCACGCAGTGATGAGGTGCACCTGAACGCAATCAGTGCACGCCAATTCTCATTGGCCTTTTCCATAAAGCCAAAGGCGATTGGGCTCTCTGGCGAGTTCCCGTACTGTAACGTCGAAGTGATTCGACTGAAAGGGTAACAACTTTTCCTTCTTAATACGAGAGCTTTACTAAATTAAAACATGGGCAAAAAAGCTAATATATTTAATAACAGTAATATATTTCAGACCTTGCATCAGACTAGACCAAACTTTTTTTTTTTAAAGGTTGTACTAAACACCTTTGTGTTTTCCGTTTGTGTATTTGATGGTATATATTATTTTTAATAAAATTACAAAATTATCATTAAGTGTTCACTTAAAGCAGAGGCTTTAAAAACCACGAGCATCACGCTTACTTGAGTGTGTACTAGATATACTATAGGCGGAACGGCGCTGCTCATTCATACAGAGACACAGAATATCGAATTACAATATGTGGCAGCGTTTGTGCGCTTTCACGGACACGCACATCGCGATTTGATTTACTGCACAGCTAGATTTTGATTTATACAATTACATGACTGGATTCCATCTACATCACAGAAATAATACGTCTTTAATATTTTTATGTTCACTGAGGGATGGTGCTCGCGAATATGGAAGAACATGTGGATATCCATCTTCAAGGACAACCCCTTGATCATTTTTCGGATACCCAAAATATTGCCAAACTGCCAATTTTAATGAGTTTTTTTCGGCAGGACATAGAGATTAGAATGAGCAGCCTCTGTATTAGACTTTTTCTCCGCTGTATGGGTGGAGTCTAAGCAGTCAAGCGCAAAGACGTGGCATACTGCAGCGCGGGTGAGATCTGGTTTAATTTTTTTCCAAAACCTGTAATAAGCAAATGTGCACGGTATGATGATCTACATGTCAATATCCTGATAAACCGCCATACCGGTATACCGTTACAACCCTACTTCCTGGTAAACTGTGGCATTAAATACTGTATCAATAAAAATATAGGAGAAGCCACTTAATCTAATATTTTTTATATAAGATATACTGTAGGAAAATTAGCCTACTTGCACCTCAGAGCGAGTTGACAAAACACAATAAATATGATCAATTCTTTTAAAGACGGATGTTGCTGTTTGGGAACGCAGTCGTGTAAGACAGTTATTATACAAAAATACATAGACGACAGACTTTGCTCATCCATTTCAAAATGACCATAACAACTTATAGTTGCTGTGTGAATGAGAATGTCTAAGTTACGAACGTAACCCACGTTCTCTGAAGGAGGGAACAGAGACGTTACATATGGGAACTCGCCACTCGAGAGACCAATTGCCTTTGAGCTTTAAACAAAAAGCCAATGAATATTGGTGTGCATTTGATCGCGCTCAGGTGCACCTCTAGTCCGACTGCAGGGCAGGGAGGACTCAGGTTACAGACAGTTAAGGGAACACTGAGAGAATATAGCGCACGGATATCATAGGAGTGGCGCAGCAAGCCGGCACCAGCCGGTCCTCTTGCTCACCTGCTGTCCTGGTGAGGACGCGAGAAGACACAGCCTCTACGCAGAGGTCTTTTCCTGTAAAACCTAGTGAAGGTGATGGTGTCGCCCAGCCTGCAGCTCTAATCTATGCTAAGAGGCGCCGTGAGCCTTTCGTATAGGACGAAGCAACACTCTCCCAGTCCTAAAGGCAAGGCTTCCCTGGTATAAAGGGAATGGCTTTAACCACCCAATGAGCCAACCTCTGTTTGGAGACAGCATTCCCTTTCTGCTATCTGCAGTAGCAGAATCTGAGCTGCTGGAGTGTTCTGACGCTCCGAGTGCGGTCAGTGTAGTGGCGCTTGCTCAAAGCGCGTACAGGACAAGCAATTCAAGGCTGGGTCTGCCTCCTCCTGGGTCAGAGCTTGCGGGTACCTACCTAATCTGAAGACACAGTAGGAACCCTGGGCACAAGCTGGCCAAGCACTAGGCACTCTATGACGGTGTGTGGGTCTCCTATCCTCTTTAGTAGAGACCAGCACACTGAAAGGCACTGTCCTTCAGCACCAGATATTTTTGTTCTATATCTGCTTCCTGAAGGAGCTCGAAGGGAGTGTGCTGCAGGCCATGTAGGGTGACAGCAAGATTCCAAGAGGGTGAGAGATGTGGTCTCGGGGATATTTATTTTTTCATCAACCCAACGCGCACCTCTAGGAACCCGACCGATGAGTAGGTGCTTACTGAGGGGCGCAGCCTCCAATGCATTGTGAAATGCGGCTGTAACAGCGACATACACATTGAGAGAAGAAGGGGACAACCTGCGCTTTAACTTCTCTTGCAGGAAAGAAAGCACAACTGCAATCGTTGCATCTCTTAGGGTCCTCTCTTTCGCGAGAGGAGCATTAGTCTACAACAGACTCATCTCGGAGCGGAAACCAGCCTCGTAGAGGGGGCTTCCCGCTTAGGAGATGATATCTATGACAGCATTGAAATGCCGGAGAAGTCTGTCGCATCCCGTGGGTGCCATAGGTGCCCAATTCCCTGAGAAGAAGTTTCCTTCAGAGGATTTCCTGGAATGGGCTGCCGTGAGGATCTGTTCCTCGTCCTCCCTGAATTTACACGTCTGTGCAAGGATGCTCACTGGGAAAGGTGTACTTAAGTCCCGGAGACCAGCTGTGCGAGTGCATCCCCGCTGAGCGAGGGAAAACAGCAGGCAATGGGCAGACTCGGGGAAGGTGAAGAAATGTGTCTTGGCCTTGCCGGAGTGCTCCATATCAGCTGGGGGTGGAGCAGCTATTCTCCAGGGAGGGTGGACAGTCGTGAGCTGTGGCTACACCCCTAAGAGCCCTGGAATATGAACAGCGCGCAGCGATTTTTTTTCTTTTCCACAGGAGCAGATGGCGGGCGAGTTGTGACGGGGAGCGTAGTATTTCTTTATGTACGCGATTACCACTGTGTTGTCCGTTCGGACTGGCCCGTGCTTGCACGGCTAACAACTCAAGGCATTTTTATGTAATATGCCAAAGCAGCTGGATGCCTGGCTGCTTGCCCATGGCCAATAGTGAACGCACTGACCATCCACAAAAGCGTTCTTAGCGTGCACTCCGTCCAAAGAGGTGAGGAAACTCCGCATCCAGAAACGCACGGCCGGTTTTTACATTCCGAAGAATGCTTCACCAACCGTGGGAAAATTCGCTCTTTCTCCCGGTTGCCCAGGGAAGACCTAATGCGGCAGCTCCGTGCACTCTGCTCACTGTTGTGACGAGGCAGCCGCCTCTCCAACGAATCATCACCCTCCCCGTCTCTTCAGCGCCGCCCTTCACCAGGCTCCCGACGGGAGTGGGCGGATGAGAGGAGGGACAGGGGACTGTGCACCTCTGGCAGCGCGTGATGAGGCACACCGGAGTCTAAAGGTGCCTCATCACCGCCGCTGTTAAAAGGACAAGGCGCGCCCCCCCCTCCTTTATTTTGTTGTATTTCTTTAATAAAAAAATTCTCAGAGGCATGACGTTACTCCCACTGTGTCTGTGTTGGCTCGATCGCGACACTGGATATGCAAGATGACTGGCACACAAGGCTACCAGCCTGCAGGCTCTTCCTCGATCGTTCTCAAGAACTCACAGAGGGGGTCTCCTATAGTAGCTCAGATGGCGAAGGCTTTGAAGTGAAAATCTGCAGATGCATTCCGTTCGTGCCCTCTTATACTCACGCAGTGATGAGGTGCACCAGAGCACAATCAAATGCACGCCAATATTCATTGGCCTTTTGTTTAAAGCTCAAACGCAATTGGTCTCTCTGGCGAATTCCCATATGTAATGTTGAAGTGATTCGACTGAAAGGGTAACAACCTTTTGGATGCGCATTGGAGGAATTTATTCGGTAAACATGTTTCCATTGTAGTTTATGTGCATTTTTATTGGATAAAAAGTTTACCCTACTCAAATGTGCACATAAGTTTTTCTTGCACACTTATTTGTAAATCAGATTCAGAGGCCGGTGCTTATTATGCCCCTCTGTCATTTTTAATCAGTGTGTGTGACAGACCTCTGACTGAAGAGGGCAAGATTTCATCAAAAACAGGCAGGTGAGAAACACCCTACTAAAAGTTAGTTCATACAAGTTGGCAAGTGAGAAGCTCCATTTATTCAGACTCTCAACTGCATCCACATACTAATTAGTCAAACTTTGTGAGTGATAAGTGGCCAGAACTGTGTTTGGGAAGATTATATATATTGTCTTTTCCGTTTCACGCATATGTTACCTGTCTGCATGTATATCTCTGTTTAACCCTCTCATGTGGTTCCAGGATCAGAATTTAGAGGACCTTAAGCAGGTGCGTGTCAGCAACAGCATTCAAAGACATGTGTGTTGATTGGCTGGCTGGTTATATGCCTGTTTTATATGCATCATTTTTTATTAAATGGACGCTATATTAATCCAGCTTCCTCTTGAAGTTTGTGAGAGTGTGAAGACCTTTTGCAGAGAATACTTGTTGTTTTTGCCAGCTTGTGAGGCAGTGACAGGTTGCTGATATAGCCTATGCATAGACGTGGGAATTAATTATGCTGCAGGGAGAGACATCCCATCCCATACACTTGCACATTGACCTGACAGGTCAGTAAACAAATGTAATTATCAAAAAAACAATGGTCAATGTCTTAAACCTTCTGGTATTCTTCATTTAGGGGTCCACAGTGGTCAAAACAGGCAGAGACAATAAATGTATTATTTATTTTTTTGAGACAATTTAATGATACTACTGAAAATTATTTTCGAATGTTTTTTCATTTTTTTTTATAAAAATATATAACTTTTAGTTAATAAAATGTGTAAGTTAAAAATGCACCAAAAGTATTAAACATTCACTGCATGGAAGAGAGATTAGTGCCATCTGGTGGGAGAAAACAACCAAAGTGTTGAAGCAGCCTTTCTGTCGTATTTGGTACTAATGAAGGAGCATCCAGTGTTTTCTGACTCATTGTAGAGTTTAACAATGTCTTAAATAGCATACTATAGAATGGGGAAAAAAGGTTCTTCCAGATAAAGTATCTAGAATTTGATGTGGAAACACTTTATGAGTCTTTCAGCTTTTTTCTTATTAATAACATCTCAAAGAATTTTCGGCTGGAATTTACGTCAGCCTCTATTACATTGTTGTTGTTAGTGAGTTTGATCTTTGTGGGCAACTTTAATAAACACCATCGTGAGTATTTTGTGCTCCTGGCTCTGATGGTTCTGCTAAACAGATTGAGGTATTACTCACCTGGTCTGTCTTACTGTAGAGACACTGTGTAATATGTTTTCCTCCACTGCAAAATTTTGAAGTGCTTCTCACATAAAGCATTCACATTTTGTCATTTGGTAGGCACTTTTATCCAAAGCAACTTGAGGACAGTAGAAGCAATCAAAACCAACAAAAGACCAAGTCATTGAACTCCAAGAAACCCAGTGAACGTACAGGTTACTCTCGTAACCCAACCTGGGATACAGGAACGAGTACTGCGTCTGCTAAGACGCTTATGGAAAATACTCCTTTATTTCCTCCTAACTGAAGCAATTCAATCACGCAGTGAAACTGCAACAGCCATTGGTTGCTTGCAGTGGTTTAGATTAAACCAATTGGCACTCCCGCCGAAGCCTGCCAAAGTGGGAGGGGCCAGCATATATATATATGGTGCACCTTCGCCAGCAAAGTTAGGTACTTCGACTGAAGCAACGAACACTTGCAGCACGGCAAGGGATGCAGTACTCGTTCCCGTATCTCACAGAACCTGGGTTACGAGAGTAACCTGTACATTCCCTGTCGATACTTCACTTGTACTGCATCTGCTAAGACGCTTATCAGAACACAGTCCAATCCCACCGCGCTGTTAGTGCAGAACGATTGAGCCTGACAGCGGACCTAGGAGAAAACCGGGTCGCACAGTCACATAAGCATGTAGAGGAATAACTGCTCCACATATGCATTAAATCGCTAAATTGGGCTGACCGCTCGACATAGGTTTTTAACGCTCTGACAGGGCGCTAACCCTCATGCCTATCAGCGGCGTGCAGGGCAGCTCCGCAGCTTGAGCAACGGCGACCGGGCATGATTCTCCTCAGAAATTTGCTCTTTTAAAATTTGCTCTTTTTTTGAATGCTCAGATGCCTAATACCGGACGGCGTAGGCAGGGGATTTCTCCAGCTGCAGGCGATCTGATAGCACAGGCTTCCAGTCAGGACCAGCAAAGGCTTCGTCGCTGAAAGAGAAGAATCTAACTTTATATTTGCTGGCCCCGCCCACTTTGGCGGGGCTGTTTAATCTAAACCACTGCAAGCGACCAATGGCCGTTGCAGTTTCACTGCGTGATTGAATAGGCTTCAGTTAGTAGGAAATAAGAAGTATTTCCCATAAGCGTTTTAGCAGACGCAGTACGAGTGAAGTATCGACAGGGAACTGGCTTGTATATTCTTTAATTCCCAACCACCAACTTAGAGTGCTCCAAAGTAACAACACATGCTAAAGAAGGTTTTTCACTTCAGCAATTCCTTATAGAGACCTTAAGTCTTTGCTCTGGTGTTTCTCTTCACTGTCATTCTGTAACTGACTCCCAAGTTTCTCTGTAGCCGTAACAAACTTGCTTGAGAGATATTTTCCGTATTCACCATCTTTTTTGACATGTCACTATTATGGCAACAACTTCTTCACCATTAAACTCCGACTTGTAGAGTTTCTTGTTTGGATGACTTTCACTATCAACCCAAGCTATCCCCCAAACAGGACCTCTGAAGTGGTTGGCACAATGTGCAAAAAAAACTTTAGAATCTTTTCCCAATATATTGTTGGCTCCATACATTCTGTAGGAAGGTAGGTTATGCAAAATAATATATTCTTCAATGAAAAGTACTGTATATTGTGTGCTACTGTTGTACTTTGAGCTCAAGGCCATCCAGTCTAGCTTGGCAGAGAATCTTGGCTTGCTGACTGACTTCTGCATGCTGTGATGGAAAGAATTTTATCTGCCTTGGGTAACTGCATGAGCACTACTCAGAATTCATCAAGAAGGCAGATTTAGAATGAGCCTTGTTGTGTATATGGATTGTGTTATAGGACATTGGTAGGAGATGCAGATTATGCTGCAAAGAGTGGATTGTGCTTTATTGGGCTGCTTCTAAAAGTTCAATGGACCTTAGTCAGTGTAGATAAAATATTTTATTTTTTTCACAAGCGTTAGCCATAAAACCTTTTCAAGGGATTGCAATTTTTTGTTGTTTTTTCCCAACTTTGCTGTCAGTTGTTGAGCTGGCGCAACATTGAAAATATGTTTTACCAAAACAATCCCTGGTGAGCAACGTAGACAAACATTATGTGAAATTTGGACTTAATATAATTAAGACTGTACAACCTGTTGATTGGACATAATTTGCATTTATCCCCATCACAGCCTCATTTCCATTTGCCCCCATTAAAAAATTAATAAAATATACCCAGACTGATGTCTATTCACATAACAGAAAACATGTTACAGCTCTATCTTAACTGCATATGGGATTCCTTGCCTTTAGTTCTGGCTTTTTACAGATGTTGTGTATCTGTGTGCAGAAAGCCAAATTGGGTCCAACCAAAAAAACCATCACCACTTTGGATGACAGTGGGTCCACTTTCCACTCAAGCAACTTGGATAGTGTCAAGCTCACAGACTTTAATTTCTTGGCAGTATTGGGAAAAGGCAGTTTTGGAAAGGTGAGTTTTCAATCACTTACCCATAAATAGGTGTATTAATAATAGCATTGCAGTTTTTACTCAAAATTGTATAACTAGCTCTCCTTTAAAAGAGCTAGCAAAATTGTATAATGTCATTTTGGGCCCTGCCTTTATTGGTTAGGTTTTTCTTAAAAATGGCTAAATGACTAAATAAAATAAAAATATTATGTGTTTTTTTTTTTTTCAAAATAGCTTTTGTAAGAGGAAACACTGCTGTTTTTCTCTGTAAAATTCGGTATAATATTTTAGGGTTGCTAATGGCCCTCACTGGCAGTTTGAGCTTTTACTGTTCTTCTTACTCAGGTGATGCTGGCTGAGATGAAGTCTTCTGATGAACTATATGCTATAAAGATCCTGAAGAAGGATGTTGTCATCCAGGATGATGATGTTGAATGCACCATGGTGGAGAAGCGGGTTCTGGCTCAGCAGGACAAACCTCCATTTCTCACCCAGCTCCACTCCTGCTTTCAGACTGTGGTGAGGAACTCTGTCCTTTAATTAACATTTATGTATTTGGTCAATATTTTAACTCAAATTATTTATTTTACATTATCTGGAAAATCAAACCTATGATGATCTACTCTTTGTGCAAGATTTTTATCTTTATCAGTAAAATATTCTAATAATAGACAAAGTTAGACTGGTTGGCAGATATTTCACAATATACAGGGGTGCGTCAACCATTATTAGAAATGAAAAATCAATGTCTGGGGAAATAAACCTCTTGAATACCAATTTAACAATTCAGTAAAGGTAGCAAATAAAAATGTAGCAGGCCACACATAACTGGGGACAAACAAAAGTCAATGTTAACCGATCGCTATGGCTGTGGGCTAAATGGTAATCCCACTAATGGTACTCACAAACCAAATATCCGCTTTTAAGCAAATCAGAGTCCCTTAGAAGCATTGAAACTCAAAAAAACCCTTACTTTGTTCTTTGTCAATTTAAATAGACTTTTTATAGCAAAAAGTTGGCCTTTTGTAAAGATATACATTTTGTTTGTCAAGTTTAAAATACAGTTTAGAATTATTAAAAAAAAAATAATAATAATAATTAATTAATATTGAAAAATATACCATATTGAAACTACCATGTTCTAGATGTGCAGCAGATTCAATTTAAAGTTAAAATATGTATTAAGGATTATGCTATGGAATATACTTTTTTTTCTTTTTTTTTTTTTTGCAAAGGTTAGGTTAGGTTTTATTACATTTGAATAGTCCCATTTAATTCAAATTCTATCCGAAAATCTTTTATGCACAAAGCATGTACGTTGACAGGTAAATGACAAGGATCCATTTATAGAAGATTTTTCATTTACAGACATCAATATCATGTTCAACAAGTAAAAAGCATAATCTCTTGAGTAAGAGTCCAAAGAAGGCAAACAAAAATACTTAGGCAATAGTGACCTCTGATGGTGAGGTGACAATACCACTGTTTATGCCAAAAAAAGACAAATGAATAAGACGCAGCCATGAGCAGAGCTACTCTGGAGATGCTTTGCATCCACATCCAATTGTAATAAAGAAGTGAAATCATTAATAACATTCACAGACCTCCAAAAAAGTATGTTAAAGCTTATAATAATCAACCAAAAGACAAGTTCATCCACAAAATGAATGTTAATAGTAATGCTACCCTAATCAGTAAATCAAGAAATATACAAATCTAGAAATTGGATTAGATTTTTACCCAATTTGTAGTCCGGAAGAGTTGACTGTAGTTTCTGAGTGTCATCCAGGCTGCAGATTTTGTATCATATGATGGTTTTGTTTTTTTTGTTTGTTTTTTGTGTGTAGCTATTTACAGAGTTGGTTGTGATGTATGTGTTTGAGGCCTAGTGTTTTAAAATCTGTTCTTAAACAACAGAAGTGCATTTTTCAATGTTATTAATAGTATTTTACGCTTGCAGACAACCTTTCAGACAAGCGTTAAAGTTTGTCTAAACAGTTTTCTATATTGCTTTTGATATGTTTTTGTAATAGGATCGTCTGTATTTTGTGATGGAGTATGTTAATGGTGGCGACCTGATGTACCACATCCAGCAAGTGGGCAAATTTAAAGAGCCACAAGCAGTGTAAGCCACTCTCTCATTGTGTTTATAAATCTACAGTGTGTATTTCAGCATTTGGACTTTAAAGCATGTATCATTTTATGATTGTTTAAGGTGAATTTATGTAAAATAATCTGCTTGTTGCAGGTTCTATGCTGCAGAGATTGCTGTTGGGCTTTTTTTCTTGCACAAGAAAGGAGTCATATACAGGTGAATACACAAACTACTACACATTCCGATCCAATTCAAAGTATAAGGTAATAATCAGCAGATTAAGATTAAAGCAATAAAAATAAATAAATAATCTATGACATTTTGACTAACAGAGTTGCAAATAAGAGGATTGCAGATTTAGCCTAAATTAATCAGCCAGTAAGGGATAACTATTTTTTTAAACATACTTGTCTTTCCACTAAAAGGTCCAAAAAATGTTGTTTCTTGAAGGTAACATTTTAAGGAAAATGCTATATGAATTCTATGATTCTAGGAAAGTGCACATTATCCGGTTAGATAATAATTGAATCATATATTTTTATATCATTTTAAATTATATATTTTTTATACAATAACCTGAATGTCAAGTTATTTTATTTTCTTAGACAGCTTACAAGTCATTTGTGTCTCTAATGCATTAAATATCATATTAACCTATTTGTGATATGTGCTAAATATTACCATGACTCATTTCAAATAGCATTAATAAAATTCCTGTATAAAATACCTACAAATCACTATTTAGCCCAGCCTTCAACCAGGAATTCACTTGATTCTGTTTCTCTTTAGAAGCTAAACCTAGTTAGTTGGCTTGTTTTTCTTTGAGCGACTAAATTGGCCCAGGGAAATAGAGCAAACAGATTAAATGACGTCAGCAGCAATGAAAGAGATAGTCCTTGTTTCAGAAAAAAGAAAAACGCTGCACTTGCTTTTACATGAACTAAAATGAACTACCTTTTTTGTGCTTATGTGTGGAAAAAGATGTTTAGATTTGTTTTTATATAAAAAATATTTAAACAGGAAGACAAACATCGTTTTTATGTAACCCCAGAATCACCCGTCTATAGTGATGCACTGTTATTTTATCACTTTCAGGGATCTGAAGCTAGATAATGTCATGCTGGATGCAGAGGGTCATATTAAGATTGCAGACTTCGGTATGTGCAAGGAGAACATTGTGGAGGGTGTGACCACCCGTACATTCTGTGGAACGCCAGACTACATTGCTCCAGAGGTGAGTGATGGAGTGTGTTTCAGTCCTGAAGCAGTCCTCTTAGACTGACAGCTAATGCTGAATGTAAATGTGACTAGAAATAGTTCTAAGAAGACCCTGAACCTGTCGTGTTTTCTCAGAGGAGGCAGTACTTCCTAATCTATTTTTGGATAAGAAAAAAATGCATTATTATTTTATTAAAAAAAATTTTGCTCACAGTGACACTATTCATATTAGATAATAAATAAATAATAAGTAAAATAATAATTTTTGACCTCTTATAGACCACAATCTCCAACTCTACTCTCAACACCCGGCATGGATATCTATACATACAGTATGTACGGAAAGTATTCAGATCCCCTTAAATTTTTCACTCTTTTTGGGTGAACTATCCGTTAGGTTGAGGAGGAGTGCAAATTAAAACACTACCCTCTATTAAATATTCTGTTCCAGCTACACTAAAACGTCACTGCAATTACATAGATTTGGCAGCAACTTCCGGTTCACGCGGACTTTAAGTAAACTAGTGTGTACCTATTTAGATAATAATTTTTATATATTATAAATGTATATATTTATATGAATAAAAAAATTTAATTCTAGCTTCACGCATTATTTTTTATAAGCACCTGAATGTGAGTACGTTTCATAAATAAAAAAAGAGAAAGAAATTGAAAAGCTAAAAAAAAGACTATGAATTAGATTCAGAATAAGAATCAAAACATAGGTGAGTTGATTAACACCCCAAAGCTTGACAATCCTTATTACCTCTTCATGGATCAACATTTTATTCCATACCATACCACACAGTTTTGATGCTGTTTTATGTCTGGTGATTCTGATTACCTGTGGGAGCATTTGCTATTTCAGTTTCTTCTTCACTTGTGTTTTGAAAATTTTGTACAGAAAATGAGAAACAGCACCCTTTACTACTGTATAACAATGAAAACATTCTTAGAGCACAAATACTGCTCAAATAAATTTTGACTTTTTTCTAAGTATAAGTCAAGAATACTTAAATGTCATTTTAAGTATGTTTCTGAGAAGTACATAAAACACTTTTCTGAGAAGTACTTTCCTATTTTTGGTTTAAAAGAAGTATACTAATACCACTTGTATAAACTTCTTTTCCGTAAGGGCTAGTGTGAAGCTGTCCTTATTTCTCTGTACCAAAGCTTCTCTTCTCTTAACTTTACTTCCCACAGCAGGCCTTAGCATAAGGATGCCTCCACAAGTGACACATAAGCTCTTACAGAGCAGGTTATATGTGGCACATCAACACTTCATATTGATGACCTTTATCTGCTCTGACATCCTCAGACACACACACAGTATCTTTCTCTCTCTCTGTCCCTCTCTATGTATTTTTTCTCCTCCAAATACTCAAACTGTAGTGGCATGACATGACAGTGGGTGGCAGAGTTGTCTCCTACAGCAGTTCTTTCAAATTCATGCTATAATTGCAGCCACAATGGTTTTCAGACTTATTCACGCAAAAAATGCAGACACTCTGCGTCTATATTTTACTAAACAAACCCTCCCACATAGCCAGACCTGGTGAATTTTTGAGAAACCAAAAAGTAAGTGTAGCAGTGGCCATCTAATATTCTTACCAGCTTTGTAATTTATAACTGACTAGAATCTGTGACAGCGTTTTTTACTAGAATTACTAGAAATCATACCAACAATAGATATCAAACGTATTATATTGCATTCTGTTGTATGTATCTGTAGGTTCACACAGAAATGGAACATGCACAGTTTTGCTTTCTGAAGCTGCAAAATGGGGAAAAAAAGAATGTGTGTATTTGTGTGTACATTAGTGGACATTTGTCCTCCACGCTTTTTTGAGAGCATTACTCTCTCTTTTTCCTGCTCCTTTGCTGACCTACATATTATGCAGAGGTAATGTATGTTATCTTTGAACATGTTGCTGCATGTTAACTTGAGTGTAAAGTGTGTCAAAGGTAGAGCAGCAGTAACACACACAGCTAACCATATTTTTGTAACACATTTGTTTTCATAGTGAGGACCTCCCACTGAGTTCATAAAATAAGCTAATTACAATTTATTGTGTTGCCAAAATAATGTTAATATAATATGATCTCTTTAAATGTGAGAGGAATAAAGGTGAGGAGTTTAAATTCAGTCTCTGATCTAAACCTCTTTTTTATTAGTTAAATCTGTTTGTTTTTAGCGCTGAATGGGATTAGTTGTTATTATGTAGATGATGTGATTAGAACATGTGAATTTATGAAGTGTTATTGAAATTACCAGTGTGATAAATATTTTTACATTCATTATTTTTAATCGGTTTGGTTAATAAATAAGGTGGAGAGATGATGTCAATGGATTTTTATTTGTTTTCTTCCCTGAAATTGTTTAGTATGAATTTTGACATTTGCTCTGGTAACCTCAAATAGCCTGTGAGTATAGGGTATGTGTAGTTATGATTAGGGATATGATTTATGTAGTGTGTTTGTGTGTGGGGTACTCTGTTTTTTTAAATATGAGATTCAGCATCGAGAGCCACAAACAAAACCTTGAGCGGCTACAGCCATGATCTAGAACTGTCACATAGTGTTAGCGTGATGTCACATACAAACACACACGCGCTGAATGTGCTGTGAACTGCATCAGCCAAGAAAGCTGACTGCATGCTGTTTAAGCTGTGTAAAATTTTGGAATATATGGCACTAAAAAGGTGTGTGTGTATGTGTGTGTGTGTGTGTTTTCATTATTGATAATTTAAAGGCACACACTCATACTTTCTTACACCTACACACCGAACTTCAGTTGCAGTCTTACATTAACATAACATTTTAGGTTTTGTTTTACATCTGGGTCCCTTTCATGTTAAAGAATTACAAAGTTCAGTGCTGTGAAAAAGTAAGTACACAGTGATATAGTGTACCAAGGTCATATAATTTAACAAAATACCTATATTATCTAAAAAGGATATGTCTTACCTTACACAGATTTGTGAATCAGTTTTGTTTATTGGGTGTTTAAATATTTTGACTGAAACACAAAACAGTATATTTGTGGATATAATACAGTATTTTTTTTTTTTTTTTTATTTGAAGTGCAACGCATGATTCCAGTTTGTAAGGGGATAATGAGAATAAAATGTATTCTGATCAGGGATATCTTTGTTGCTAGTATACTGATCTTTAATAGTAATCAGTAGGGTTCCTTGTGCTGTCTATTTTCAGATAATAGCATATCAGCCATATGGTCGTTCTGTGGACTGGTGGGCTTATGGAGTCTTGCTGTATGAGATGCTGGCAGGACAGGTGAGTGCAGATGTGTAAAACAACCGAGTCCTACATTAGCGAACGTTACCTTCTGCCAATATTATAATACAGGTGTATCTTTGTTATAGCTACTATAGTTTGTGGTGGTCATGTGTCTTTGTATACATTTAGAGTCAGCTTAAAGCAAATTCTTTAATGCCACATTGTACAAGAGTTTAACAACCCACATATTAGAATAAATACTTAGTAATATTCATTTTAATTTCATTTGGAATGTCCATTTTTCTCTTCTCAGCCTCCATTTGATGGTGAGGATGAAGATGAACTTTTCCAGTCCATTATGGAGCACAACGTTTCTTACCCTAAATCCATGTCCAAAGAAGCAGTTTCCATTTGCAAAGGGGTAAGCTCTGTGAAATAAAAAAACATAATGTTCCAGGTCATAAAGCCCAACCGAACCAGTACCTGGAGAAACAGGAGCATTATTGCTCTTCGGTTGGTTAATAACAAGGAACCGAAATTCATCAATACACTATTCTTCTATTTAAATGTTTAATCTTTGCTTTTATTAAACACTTCTTTACTTAAGAGTTACAAACTTTGTGTGGTGTTTTGGCTGAAATCAAAAAGTAAAAGTTAATTTAATACCTGACAAATAAAGGGGGATACATCTCAGAAAAAGACAGCTAAGTCACTCCAAAAATCAGGTTATTAGGTTCCCCTGAATCCAAGATAATCTAAGATAATGACAGAAATGCACTGAAATTTGATATCAGTGTATCTTAAATTACATTCATTGAAACTTAGTCAAATGAATATGACAAAAAAATATATATTTTGCGTTGTTATCACTTTTTTTAATCCCTCATATTACATTAATCTGCTTAGAAATTCACTGCCCATCAGAAATTCACTGCAGGAGCAGATCCAATTTAGATAAAAACTCATGAACCCTGGATTCATTTTTAATAAAATTCTTATCAGTGTTCAGGTTTCGTTTGCCGTGCATTGCAGTGTGCCAGATTTTTATAGTGAGAGCGATACAGACCATTTCTTTTTTACTTGACCACTATGGTAATATGCTATTTTCATCATTGTTACATGACTTGATTTCTTGAGAACAGGTTACAATATGACAAATAATTGTTAATAGAACACCTTGAATTTAGTCTAGCATTCAGTGTTCATTACACCACTGCATAATCTTTCATTCATTATAGACAAATTCAATTTCTAAAATTTTCTAAATAATATAAAAAAAGAATATAAATGTTCTTTTAGCAGTACAAACCAACACACCATTTAGCAGATAAAAGAAGTTATATGACATCTGAACACTTACATTGTCTCAACCAAACCACTTGTAAATTACCAGAACTACTAGGTTTAAGTAGGTAGAGTCTGACTCACACTAATGGTGTGAGTAGGACACAAGCTGATGATTTGCGTCATCACACACTGTCTTACTTTTATAATGTTCTCTATATCCTTCTGTATTTCTGTCAGTAGTAGAGGTGTAAGTTCATCTGTTTTCATTTCTGGGTGTTTTGAAATTTGTGTGTCTTTAAAAACTGTGCCACCTACTAATGAATACATAGTGGCTGTCAGAAGCTGACCCAGAAAAACCCAGGACTGTAGAGGGATAATGAATTAGAAATTTACCTGAAATCAATTTTCCTGGCAAATTTAAGTCACCATTTAATAATAAAAAAAAAGTTTTCTTTAGTTAGCAGTCCTTTAGAACCAAATAGCTATTGCAAGTGCCAAAGTTTGTAAAGTTCATTGAATCTGTGAAATATTCAGTGACCCTTTAATTTAAGAACGTCTAGGTTACGAAGGTAACCCTCGTTCCCTGAAGGAGGGAACGGAGACGTTACATATGGGAACTTGCATGTGAGACCAATCGCCTTTGAGTTTAAGAAAAGGCGTGGCGTGCACTGATTGCATCCAAGTGCACCTCGTCACTATGTGAGTATAAGAGAGGACAGATGCAGTGCACCTTCAGGTTTTCGCTGAGGAGCCGAGCCCGGCGTCAGCACGACCCAGGTTCGTGGCAAGGGGGTGTAACATCTCCGTTCCCTCCTTCAGGGAACGAGGGTTACCTTCGTAACCTAGACGTTCCCCTTCAGTCGAGTCACTCTAATGATACATATGGGAACAGACCCGTGGAAAAGGCCACGACCCTGAGGCCGCATTATGCAGAGGCCCCCATGCCGACAGGCGGAGGTGCCAGCAGAGGAGTCTGCACATAACCTTCACAACGCCCTGAGGGCCAATAGGGGGCCCAACAGGGATGCCAGTTGTTACTGAAGCAGTTGGGAGGCGGATCACATGTTTCTAACTTGCCCTTTCTATATGTGGAACTTTGAATAATTCAATATATCAATTACGTTATGGATATATATGAAGGGAAACATGGCCTTCTGGCTGACCGTGGAATATTGAGAATTGTAGCCACAACCTACTGGGCGAAGGAGACCCAGTAGGAACACAGTCAGGAGCTACTCCGCATCTAGTTCTGACTGTGGGGCAGGAGGACTCAGGTTCGCCTTCTTAGGGGAACAACTGAGAGAAGCACACATATCCCGTGGGAACGGTGCAGCAAGCCGACACCAGCCGGCCTCCCGCTCACCTGATGTCTTAATTGAAGACACGGGAGGACAGAGGTGCTGTGAGCCAATGCAAGCTCTAGACTGAGTGATAGTATTAATTACGGCCAATGAGAGGCTGGAGAGGTCTGACGCGTCCCGTCCAGGAGCCAGAGGTGCAGGTTCCAAAGATTGCGGCGCGGTGCCAATCGTGCCCATCGCCTGAGAAAGGAGGTCCTTCCTCATGGGGAGTTTCCAGGGAGGGGCTGCCACTAGGAGCACTAGGTCAGCAAACCAGGTCCACGAGGGCCAGTATGGCGCAACCAGCAGAACCGGCTCCTCGTCCTACCTGATCTTGCACAGGGTCTGTGCAAGGAGGCTCACTGGGGGAAAGGTGTACTAGGGCCCCGGAGGCCAGCTGTGTGCCAGTGCATCGGAGAGGGCCTCGGAGAGGGAGTAATACAGCCGGCAATGGGAAGACTCAGGGGAAGCAAAGAGGACTACCTGGGGGTGAAGTCACCATTCTCCAGGGTGGGTGGTTTGCCATGAGAGCTGGTCGGCTGCATCAGCATCGGTCAGATGCGACGCAAGGCAAGAAACACGGCCAAAGCAGTCGGACGCCTGTCCAGGGACCCAAGGCTCCTTACCCGTTGCACACAGCACCCCAACCCGTGGAGGAGGCATCCGTGTTGACCACGACATGCCTGGACACCTGCCCTAGGGGGCCAGCCCGTAGGAAGGCAGGGTCTGACCACGGGCTGAATGGGCGGTGATACTCCGGGGGAAACGCCAATATGGAGAGTTGCTATCCCCATTTTGGGACTCGATCATGTAACCAGTGCTGAAGCAGTCTCATATGATGTAAGCCCAGCGGCATTACTGCAGCTGTGGCTGTCATATGCCCCAGGAGCCTCTGAAAAGTCCAGGCACTTCAGCACTGCCTGTGCCAACAGATCCCACGAGTGTGCTGCGCCCTCGGCGACGAGCAGGCGGAGGCTGAGCACAACAAGGTGTGCCAGGTGGTGGCAGCCTGGTCTGCAGCAACGAGCTCGGCCTGCGAAGGCAGACAAGAGCTCACACCCTTTGGAGGGCAAATGCGGCTGATCCAGCCATGTGGCGCCCAGATGCGTGAGACAGCAATCGTGTCCGTCCCGAGAGGTAAGGAACCTACCGCATTCAGAAGCGAACGACCGAATAGAACTTCCGGAGAACGCCTTACCAACCGTGAGAAATTGCTCTTTTTCCCGGATTGCCCAGGGAGGACCTCTGGCTGCACTTCCGTGCACTCAGTAGATCTCTGCTGGAGTGCAAAAAGCTGGTTTGCTCACAGCCTTTAAAAAGTCCACCAGCCCACAGGACACGCTGACAGCCGCCCAGTTATAGGGAGAGAGAGCATGAACTCTTTTTTCTTAGATCTCTTCATGTAAACCGATTCCAACTCAGAATGGCCAAGCTCCGAAGAGAAAGTCTGATGGTGCACTGCATTTGTGCTCTCTTATACTCACATAGTGACGAGGTGCACCTGGATGCAATCAGTGCATGCCAATGTTTATTATCACATTTAACTCCCTTATTAGAATGGATATGAGTAGCTTATTGGCTTTTTATTACTTATAAAGCAGATATTAATGTCTTATTCTGTATGGTCATATTTATATTCCTTAATCCTACCCCCATACCTAAAATTATATGGTAACAGTTTAGTTTAGGGACTTACTTGCACTAGTTGCTTATTAGCAAGCATATTACTAGAATATTGGTTGTTTGTTAGTACTTTAACTTTAAATAAGCAGCAAATTAATAGTTTATCGAGGTAAAAGTCAAAGTTTATAGTTGGTTAAAAGTGAGAATTGATTCCAAAACTAAAGTGTGACCAAATATTTAGTCTGGATGGAGCACAGATCTTTGAAAAATATCAACAAATTGGTTTCTCTTTGTATGAGGGACAAAATTTCTTATTTATATGGCATATAGTGGAAGAAAGAACAAGGACACATTATATACATTTGCCATTGTCTGGAATTTCTGTTTAGGGAAAAAAAACTCTATACTTTTTCCATTATATGACTGCTGAGATTTATGTGTTCAGTTTACAGTCTGAGATTTCCTGATGAATATATAACTTTGGTCCCTTCTGGCATTTATCTGTGGTACAGATCTACTATGACCATGGAGAACATATTAATTTGAGGATGTCTTGAAGGTGGTTAGCTGTTAGGGTTATCTTTTTATGACTTCACATTAAGAAACTACACTGAATAAACAGAAAAAGGATCTATGAGCATTTACACTTATTATAGACATTCATTAGCAGTTGAACCTAGAATAATTGTTGACAAAATGCTCATATCCATGCAATTTGTATACCCCTATTTGAAATGATTGAAATTTGAAGATGAAAATATGCATGTAAACTGAATACTGAATATATTATATGTCAGTTTTTATTATTGTCACATTGAGCTTTTTCCTGTGTAGATGATAATGATTTTATCATGTGTTTCAGCTGATGACAAAACACTCTTCAAAGCGTCTGGGCTGCAGCCTAGAAGGGGAAAGAGATATTCGGGAACATGCTTTCTTCCGTCGGATTGACTGGGAACGTCTGGAAAATAGAGAAATACAACCGCCATTCAAACCCAAAGTGGTAAGAAAATACATGCAGGTCTACTTAATTTTGATGTATTCGTCATATATTAAAAATGCTCTTCAACTAAAAAATGGTGATTTGGATAAAAATACTAACATACAGGTGGGTAAATGTTATTGTATTTATTTTTTTCCAGAACATTTAAAAAAATGATGACAGTGTTATGGGATGGAATATTAGTTCCTGTATATTTTACTTATTGCGATATGATGATATAAATTGATATGATGGTAATATAGCATTCTATTGAACCTAAGAATGTACTGATAATGATAATACAGGCAATACAAGACATGACCTGTCAATAAAATGGCAACTCATAGTCTTTACTTCCAAAAATAACAAGCACGTAACAATCATCACAGTATTTTTACAGTAAATGTAAAGTATTATCACACATTATATACTAAAGTAACTATTAATTAACAGTTTTTTTGTAAAAAATAACAAACAAAAAATACACTACCATTACAAATGAAAACCTCTCTGACACTAATGTGCTATCATCCGCCTGTCCTGGTGAATTGCTATGTATAATTTCTGTGCCTTCTGATATTGGCTCTAATAATACTATTTTTTACAATTTTTTGGTGAAATATGTTATGAATTGGTATTGCTTTTCAGCGCCTGTAGAGGAAGTGAAAATATTTTATAAAATACTAAAAGGATAGAGATAGAGCCATTTGTCATATTAAATTGCTTAGATTGTCCTTGGTATGGTCGTCTGTGTGTGTTGTATAAGTGGGAGACAGAGAGAGAGAGAGAGAGAGGGAGGGATGAGCTGAAAAGCAGTCTACATACATATATATGACTTCTAAAGTGGGTCATACTGTGGTTGTTTCCCCTTCACAAGCACACATGCTCTCCCACACATATATCATTGAATAGGGCATTCTTTCACATCACTGGGGACAAAACAGAACAGAAGAGAGGGATTTGTCTTGAGTATTTGTGTTTCTTATGATGTCCTATTTTTTAATGCGAGTGTGTTATGAACCTTACCTGTCATTTTTAATTTGTTTTTGTTTGTTTGTTATTTTTTGTATTTTCAACAATTGTGTGATGTCCCCTGAGGACATCCTGAAGCTGAACTACAGCTTTCTCTCATGGTCAAAACTAGGCCAGATACAGACCCTGTGTCCCTTTCACACTAATGGTGGGGGTTAAACAGGCTTAATTCAGCACAGCTACCATTTGAAACATTTAGCCAATCATTAGTTCCACTGCTGGCGTAGAAAGTGCCCTACATGGACCTCTGTGTCTGAAAAATGGCTTTTTATGGTATCTGTGTTTGTGTGTGATGATGCCAGTTGCAACTTTATTTGAACTGCATGCTGGTTAGAACACAACCATTCCATCTCAGTTTCTCATCCTTCATCATGTTCATGGGAAAATCTCCCTCATAAGAGAGCATGACACAGGCATTTACATTTGACCATCTCTCTCAGTGCTTGAGTCACCATTCATCTCTCCTTTCAAATATCATACAATGAGAGGGGGGGGAGGGAAATCTTCTATTTTAAGGCACATCTTGAGCTGCATGTCTTATGGAATCTGGCAGCTTTGCAAAAGGAAACTCCATATTATTTATATCTTGCTTTCTTGTTACTGTCTTTGTTTGTGTGCATTACATTTGGGAAGTCAGTCGATTGAGGATTTTGCTTAATTAATAAGAGTAATTTCAAGAGACTCACCCTCATGTTCTCACCTTTAGAACACAAATTAAGATATTTTTGATGATATTAGAGAGCCATCTGACCCTCCATAGACAGCAATACAACTGAAATGATCCCAGATCCAGGTCGCCATTTTAGAGAGTATCACAATGCAACACATACACACGCTGTATCAGCCTTCAGCCTTGTTTACATCCAGGTTGAAAGCATGCGCATGTACATAGTCTGCAGTTGTTTACGCCTAGTGAAAAGCATATGCATTGCGTTGTGATACTCTCTAAAATGGCGGAAGACGTAAGTCAGGGAAGAAGAATGGTTAATTTATTTTTCTTTGAGCAAAAAAAAAGTATTCTCGTAGCATCACAAAGCTGAAGTTGAGCCACTGATGTCACATGGACTGTTTAACCAGTGTTTTTACTACATTTCTGGATCTGGGATCATTTCAGTTGTATTGCTGTCTATGGAGGGTCAGATAGCTCTCTGATTTAATAAAAAATATCTTAATTTGTGTTCCGAAATTGAACGAAGGTCTTATGGGTTTGGAACGACATGAGGGTGAGTAATCAATGACAGAATTTTAATTTTGGGGTGAACTAAGCCTCTAATACATAAATTGACAGACTTCTTTTAAACACTGAGTTGAATAGATAACAAGAAATGTTGTATTAAAACCCTAAGAGTCTGAATCCGGAACACTGTATAACCCACACATTTATATATCATTGATAAGGAGGTTTGAATCATTTATTCGGCATAATAATAGGGTTATTATAAATGTGCTTCTGGTACTTTTTCATACACATGGTATGGAGGTTAAAGAAAGGTATTAATGTTCCTTCTACTTACAGTAGTTCTAGTCATTTGTCAAGATGCTTATGAGGTTTAGAACTACTCACGAGCCTGTCATGAAGAATAGAATATGAGAATAGCAAGAAGCCAATTTGGGATTACTGTGTTGTTTTGTCACTCAAAAGATTCTAGCAAATACATACTTCAAGTTTCACATTTGATTTTATGTTTTATGCTTATTTTAACACATTCATGCAAAGTGCTCATTTCAGAGGCTGCTGTCGGTTGCCATTGTTTTTGGCTTCCACATCTGTGTTCTCCAAATTAAAGTAGTAGAGCCAATTGCTTTATCATCCAGAAGAAGAGGAACTAGGGCATATAATCTGAAATCTGAGGAGTGTTAACCTGTGCATTGGACATAAGGGAATTGGGAACTAAAGTATAAACGGGGGTCCAAATCTCATATTTTCTAACAAAGAATGTTAAACATTTAGTCATTAAACAAATTAAACATTTTAAATCTGCTTTATTTGGAGTTCGAACCATGTGCAGATAAAACCGTGTAATGTTTGTTGTCTGCATTTCAATGTATAATTAACAAACCTTTGACTTTTGTGTTTGCATGTGATGCAGGATTAAACACATCATGCTTGATTATTACAATAAATGATGTCAAAATTAATCTTTTCTTTCCTGTAATCTCTCTCTTGCTACCTCTTTCATTGTTTTATAGTGTGGAAAGGGGGCAGAGAACTTTGACAAGTTCTTCACACGCACACAGCCACAGCTGACCCCTCCTGATGAGCTTGTTATCGCCAACATCGATCAGGCCGAATTTGATGGATTTTCCTTCATCAACCCTCAATTCGTCCATCCTTCCATTGTCAACAGTGAATAAAACAGGGGAAAAAAGGGAATGAATGTGAATCTACCTACTACCCCAAAACTCTGCCCTTGCCTTTACCCTTTTATCTAACAATGTTAAACCAAAACCACAGTTATCTCGAATCGTTGTCTTTTTTTGTTAAAAATCTAGCAATTATTTTCATTTCAATAATCATTTCAATGTAGGCCAGTCGAAGAGTTTACCTTAATGATTAAAAAATAGATTGAGAGATTTCAGACTGCATAACACTTAAACTCTGGTTAGGAAGGGCTGTTTACATTACAAACTGATTGTCTGACTTAGTGCAGACCAGTTTAAAAAGCCTAGAAAGCCATCTTATCTCAAGCATGATTTCACCACATCTACAACAAAGCCCCATAACAGATACAGAGTTGTGTGCTTCCTAAGACAGTCTTCCCATTCAGGATGTCTAAAGAAAATCGCCAAAGCCACTGGGGTTTCTGTCTTCCCCCTAGCACTATACCAATTTATCTATTTACAGAATTACTTCTGGTGTCAAGTTTCAGTACTCGCTCTTTGGAGTCTTCAGCGTTTTCTCATTGTAAGTGTCGTTAAATGTTTTGAATAAAATACTATACATCTCTCAGTCTAATATTTGCACATATTTCAGGTATGACACCAGTTTAACAACTTGTTTGCAATTTCTGTTTGTTCTATAGTAAAAAAGGGTGCCAAGAGTTTCTGCAGTTTACAAGCTGAGCTGTGGATTCGTGAGATGTTATGAAATGTTTCAAGATAGTGTTTT
>JAUMHQ010000058.1:7176376-7189401 GCA_032361165.1 Enteromius paludinosus
TGGCGAGTTCCCATACTGTAACGTCTCCGTTCCCTCCTTCAGGGAACGTGGGTTACAATAGTAACCTAGACGTTTTTCTTAATGGATTACATCCAGGGTCACATCCATACTGATCCAAATGGTTCTGGAAAAGTTTATGTTATTGAGTGGCCTTGTTACTTAAAACCCTACAAAGTAAAATGTTTGACCTACAAACCTTTGCACTCAAAAATGTAGCTGACATACAGATTGCGGTGTGTTAGTGTAAAGCACTAATTTAATTATTATTTTTTTTAAATATAAGGTGTCAGATCTCACCACAAAGTTGAGTTAATTAGGCTCATTCTTCTTCTTCTTAACAGTAGCAGCAGCAGAAGTAGTAGTAGTAGGCTAGTAGTAATAAGATAATAATAATGTCAATAATAATAATAAAATTAATCAATGCAGGAAAGCATATTATATCACTTTATTCTATTCTATTCTGTTCATCTGTCATTCATATTTGGAAGTGTGTAATCTGTTCACATGAATTTCTCTTTACTTAAATGAATATTATAATTGTATCCTGTATTTTATTGTATTTTATGCTGTCATGGAAGTATTTTTCAGTTTTTTATTTATTTATTTGTTTTGTTTTGTTTTTTTCAAGGAGAAGAGAAGGGGCGCTGCTTTACAATAGAGTATGTGATGCCCATGAATGTTCAAATGACATCAGAGTCTACGGCCAGCGTTCTGAGTAAGTGAATGTCTCTTAAATATGATTTAAAAGTGTTGTAGTCACTGGCCACTAAACAAAATAATTGATTCTACAATAGAGTATTTTTTTTTTTAAACCTTTGAACAACCTCATAAACATACTACCTTAACAACTGAGCACAAATTTAAAGTGCATTGAGTGGTTCAGTGGCATTTAGAAAGACAAAAAAATATTTCTTTCTTTCTTTCAGTGTACCAATTTTGCAGTGTATAATGTAATGCAGTTCTTGCACTATTTGAATATGTATGTCATTGCCATTGTGTCAGAGGTCTTTAAATGGTTGAATGATTTTCAGTTTTTGTCAGAGTAAGAATTGATATCCAATAATACCTCATGTTTGTCTAGTTAACTAATCATTGGCATTTAAACCCTTACACGACCCGCACATGTACACCATGATTTTTGATTTTCTTCTGTAAGTGCACTTTAGGGTCCACAAGAGGGCATCAGACAACATTACAGATAATGATAATAATAATAATATTTACAAGAGATACACATTGACTTACAAAAACTACACACCACATGGGTTAAGTAGAAAAACAATAGAAAAACAAAAACAAAAGAACAGATTTATATATACTATAGGTTGTGGGTGTTCAGCGTTGTGTTGGTGTATGTCTTTGTAAATGATTTTCTCCTTCCCTCCTCCTCCCCATCCTCACAATAATAATAATAATAATAATAATAATAATAGTAATAATGAAAATATTTGCCCATTAACAAGGATACCCATATTCAAATCCTAGGGGAAGATTGGGACCTGTTAACCTTTCAGTCAAATCATTTTGACGTTACATATGGGAACTCACCAGAGAGACTTGCCTTTGAGCTCTTTACTAAAGGCCAATGAAACAGGTGCACCTCATCACTGCATGAGTATAAGAGGGCACGCGCACAGTGCACCCGCTTCAGAGCCGTTGCTGCATTGGAGCTGGAGATCCCTGGACTTTTTCATTGTACTGAGGTAGGTGAAGGAAGGATCATATGGAGGAGTTCCCACAAGACCTGCTCTCTCGTCTGACAGCGTTTCTGGGCAGCTGTCAGCAGACCCTGCGGGTCATCTGTGCCAGTCATCTGCATATCCAGTGAGCAAAGACGTCTGAGTGCACGGAGTTGCGGCGATAGGTCTTCCCTGAGGCAACCAGGAGGAAAGAGCAATTTCCTTGCGGTTGGTGAAGCATTCTGTAACGGGATGTCGATCCGACCGTGCGCTTCTGGGTGTGGAACTTTCCTCACCTCTTCATGAGCACTGCCTGTCATGTCTGGGCCGAGAACACGCTCAGGCAGCGTTCGTGGATGGTCAATGCGCTCATTGCGAGCAGATGACCATGGCTACGTTGAGGGCCCACCTCTCATTCGTGAGCAGGCTCCCCTCGCGTCCTTCCCGTGGGAAATCGCTGGACCATAGCAAGTTCACAACTACCACGGCGAGGCGCCTGGGGGACCTCCAGGTGACCGACCAGAATGCTCCATCCGGTGTAACAGCCACGCGGACTTCTGCGGTAGAGGGCCAGGTGTGTCCTTCAGGGCGCCCCGAGAGATCGAGATGTCTTCTGCACCATCAGAGTCTGATGGTGAAGCGTCCGCTGCGCCGAGCAGTCATAGTTCTGCGGAGCCTGTCCTGTCTGCAGCGGATACCGAACTGTAAGACATGCACCCACATTTTCACCGAAAGAGCTAATTCTCACACCTCCGGGCCCAGTGTCCGGAGGTCTCCATCTAACACAAACCCTTTTGTCTTCACAGATGCAGACCCAGGACACTGTGTCGCCAGCAGGGGATCCAGGGAGACAGGTAAGCGCTGCTCAGTGCAGACAGACGAACAGTCCCTGTCCCCGTCCCGCTACGGGCTGCCCCACTACTGGTACAGCGGTCAACGTTCCGTTGAGACCCCTGTCGAAGCAGCTTGGAGCCTGGATAGCGCTCCCCAGCCCCTCGTTGTGGTTGATTTGAACTGTACGCCTCGGCTATGCGATTCAGCTCACCAGGCGCCCGCCACGGTATTGCGGCATTCGCTCTACCTTGGTCCGCTCAGAGAGCCAAGCTGCCGTACTGCGTGCAGAGATTGCTGTCCTACTGGCGAAGGAAGCAATCGAGCCTGTCCCTCCAGTCGAGATGAGGTCGGGGTTGTACAGCCCTTACTTCATTGTGCACAAAAAGAGTGGTGGGTTGAGACCAATCCTGGATCTGAGAGCTTTGAATTGGTCTCTTCTCAAGATGCCATTCAAAATGCTCACTCCGAAGTGCATACTGACATACTGTATTGCTTCTTACCCTTTGGCCTGTCCCTCTCTCCCCGCGTCTTTAAGAAAGTCGCGGAGGGTGCCCTCTCCCCGCTGTGGCAGTTGGGCATCCACATCCTCAACTATCTCGACGACTGGCTGATAATAGCTCACTTGAAGGATTTGTTGTGCATGCACAGGGACATCTGGGTCTTCAGGTCAACCGAGAGAAGAGCAAACTCTCCCAAGTGCAGAGGATCTCTTATCTCGGTATGGAGCTGGACTCCATCGAAATGGCCACGCGCCTCCCCAGCGAGCGCGCACGCCCCATGCTGAACTGCCTGGATATGTTCAGGCACAAAACAGCGGTTCCTCTCAAAACTTTTCAGAGGCATATGGCAGCTGCAGCCGCAGTCACGCCGCTGGGCTTGTTACATATGAGACCGCTTAAGCGATGGTTTCACGATCGGGTCCCAAGATGGGCATGGCACCGTGGCACACTTCGGATTGGTGTTTCCCCGGAGTCTCGCCGCTTATTCAGCCCGTGGTCCAATCCTGCTTTCCTATGGGGGGAGTACCCCTAGGACAGGTTTCGAGGCATGTCGTGGTCAACACGGATACCTCCTCCACGGGCTGGGGTGCTGTATGCAGCGGGCAAGCAGCCTCGGGTCCCTGGACATGAGTCAGACTGCTTTGGCATATCAATTGCCTCGAGCTGATGGCAGTGTTTCTCGCGCTCTGTTATTTTCTTCCGATGCTGCGCCACAAGGACGGACAACACTGCGGCTTTTGCTTACATCAACAAACAAGGTGGTCTACACTCCCGCCGTATGTGACAGCTCGCCCGCCATTTGCTCCTGTGGAGTCACAAGTGGCTGAAATCGTTGCACGCTATTCATGTTCCAGTTACTCAACTGTGCAGCAGATCAGCTCTCACGGCAGTCCACCCACCCTGGAGACAGCGACTCCACCCCCAGGTAGTCCAGCTGATTTTGAGTCATTTCGGAGAGGCCAAGATCGATCTCTTCGCCTCTCCCGAGTCGACCCATTGCCCGCTGTTTTATTCCCAGCGCGAGTCCCCTCAGGTGCTCGGCAGGGATGCACTGACATGCAGCTGGCCTCCGGGGCTCAAGTACGCCTTTCCCCCAGTGAGCCTTCTCAGGGAGGACGAGGAACAAGTCCTGCTGTTAGCGCCTTACTGGACTTACGGACTTGGTTTGCAGACCTCGCGTTCCTCGTGGCAGCCCCTCCCTGGAAAATCCCCTGGAGGAAGGACCTTCTTTCTCAGGGGATGGGCACCATATGGAACCCGCGTCCCGAGCGGCAGACTTCTCCAGCCTCTCCAGCGCTGTCGTAGGTACCATCTCTCAAGCGCGAGCTCCCTCTTTCCATGGCAGGCTTACGCTCAGAGATGGGGTCTGTTCGTCGACTGGTGTTTCTCCCGTGGAGAGAACCCACAGAGATGCACGGTTGCAGTTGTGCTTTCCTTCCTGCAAGAGAAGTTGGAGTGCAGACTGTCCCCTTCTACTCTTAAAGTGTATGTTGCTGCCATAGCCACATATCACAACGCAGTGGAGGGCACGTCCCTCGGCAAGCATCAGCTCATCTTTCGATTCCTGAGAGGTGCGCGTCAGGTTAATCCCCCAAGACCGCACCTCTTACCCTCTTGGGACCTAGCCGTCACCTTAAATGGCCTGCGCTTAGTTCCTTTCGAGCCACTTCAGTCAGCCGATATAAAATATCTGACGCTGAAGACAGCGCTTCTCATTGCGCTGGCCTCTATTAAGAGGGTAGGGGATCTACAAGCCTTCTCTGTCGACGAAAAGTGCCTACAGTTCGGCCCGGCTGATTCTCACGTTATTCTGAGACCCTGGCCTAGCTACATGCCCAAGGTTCCCACCACGCCTTTCCGCGATCAGGTGGTGAACCTGCAAGCTCTGCCCCGGGAGAAGGCAGACCCAGCCTTAGTGTTATTGTGTCCTGTACGCGCGCTGCGCCTTTACATTGATCGTACTCAGAGCTTCAGACGCTCTCAGCAGCTCTTTATTTGCTTCGGTGGACAGCAGAAAGGAAATGCTGTCACTAAACATAAGTTGGCTCATTGGGTGGTAGAAGCCATCTCCCTGGCTTAATTATACAAGGGAGAGCCTTGCCCCTTAGGACTGAGAGCTCACTCGACAACAAGGAGTGTTGCCTTGTCCTATTCGCTGGCTCACGGCGCCTCTTTAGCAGATATCTGTAGAGCTGCGGGCTGGGCGACACCCAACACCTTCGGCAGGTTTTACGACCTCCCGTGGGAGCGGCTAAGCCAGCCGGCAACACCTGCTGTCCTGATCAAGGATGCGAGAGGACCGCCTGGTGCCGGCTTGCTAAGCCGCTCCCACGGGACCCGCGCTTAAATATCTCAGTGTTCCCTTGAATGTATGTAACCTGAGTCCTCCCTGCCCTGCAGTCAGTCTAGAGCGGAGTAGCTCCGGCAGTGCTTCCTCTGGTGGCCTTTTCCATGGGTGTTCCCATATGTAACGTCGAAGTGATTCGACTGAAAAGGTAACGTCTAGGTTACGAACGTAACCCACGTTTCCTGAAGGAGTGACGGTTACACTTTCTCCTGCCACGACTCTGAGGTCGCACCGACACCGGCAAGAGCTCTTCAGCGAAACCTGAGCGCAATCAGTGCACGCCAATGTTTCACTGGCCTTTAGTAAAGAGCTCAAAGGCAGTTGGTCTCTCTGGCGAGTTCCCATATATAACGTCTCCGTTCCCTCCTTCAGGGAACATGGGTTACGTTCGTAACCTAGACGTTCTGTAAACAAGTCTCCATCCAAGGTCCAGCCCACAAGCCTAGCACACTTGCTTTAGGGTTCAAGTTTCCTTTCTTTCCCTCCTTTCCCCCTCCTCTTCTCAATGTTATAATAATAATAATAATAATAATAATGTATTTAATATTAATCTTTATTTTGATTTTTTTTTCTGCTACATTAATGGTAAGAGGTTGTAGAAGTATCATGTATCCATGACAAGTAATTATTTATTTTGGTTTGTTCAAAGAAATGATTCGCTCTGCTACACCTTTCCCGCTGGTCAGTCTATTCTTCATGTTCATTGGCTTTGTGCTGAGTAATATTGGACACATCCGCCCTCAACGCACTATTCTGGCTTTCATCTCTGGAATATTTTTTATTCTGTCAGGTGGGTGTTTGTTTAAAGAAATATATATATATATATATATATATATATACACAGCCAGTTGGAATGAATCATGTCATGCTGCTGAACAAAAGTCTTCTTTAGAATAGGTTCAGATAGAACTTTTCTACTCTAATGACTAAATAGATAAAAATAAGAATTAAGCGAGATTAGTCTCAATAATAATTCATGCAAAAACAGAGAGCACACATGTATAGCCCAATTGATATGTATGAAAAAAATATATATTTTGTGCATGTGAAGTGTATATATAGGGGGATAGGTTGACCCAAAGTTCTAATGTCTAATGTGTGTGTTTGTTTAATGCATGAGAATAGGGTTTCTCATGTGTGTCTTTGCCTATTTATTTTTCTTTGGCTAATTTTCTCTTTATTTCTGATGCAGGTCTGTCCCTGGTGGTGGGTCTGGTCTTGTATATATCCAGTATAAACGATGAGATGCTAAACAGAACAAAAACAAATGAAGCTTATTTCAGTTATAAGTATGGCTGGTCTTTTGCTTTTGCTGCAGTCTCCTTCCTGCTTACTGAGGTAACACTTCCACTGATCTTTGTGTAAATATTAAAGACGAGTCTCATTCACTAACCATGTTAAAAATTCTCTGTACATACATTTTAATAATAAGTTTGAACTAAATATTATTCTAAATTTAGTTTATGAACCAACTATGTGCAGTTTGCTCCTTCGGAATCCACACATTCTCCACAGCATGTCTGTTTAAGTCTTTTTATGAAATCAGGACCACATGCAAGATCATATTGAATGTGATAAAAAAAAAAAAAACTAACAATCAAACAATATGTTTTTCAAAACCCCTCATCACTTGAAATAAGATTCTAGTATTTTAATTTTAAAACACAGCCATCACAAACTCAGCATTAGCCTATTTTCACATCATTCTGAGGTTAAACACAGATTCAAAATCATAACAAGATATTAGTAGCTTATTAGCTATAGTGCTGACGTCAATTATAAAAAAAATTTGGGCTGTTTCCGTTAAAGTGGGAGCCATTTGTGCTGAAAGTTCAGCATTTTCTTGGATTAGCTGTGCAATACCACCAGTTTGTTCCCTGTTTTCTTAGGTTCACTGATAGGTCCAACCTTTTTAGTGCATGCCCCAGTGCCAACAGGCATTTAAGCAACTGAAAATGTACTTAATGATTCCACCCATTCTGGGACATCCAAATTTAGAACATTCCTTCATTGTGTATAGAAACACCTGTGGGGCTGGTGTACAAAAGAAGATAAGGCACTAGGAGGTAATAGCTTATGCGAGTACATCCTTAATTAATTAAACTACTCTGAAAAGGGGGGGAATGTTTAGCCATAAGTTTCTTCTTTTGGAATCAAACAACATTTTTAACCTTTGCAAATGTTCTGGTGAAACCACGTTTGTTAGCATACCTTATGCTTTATTTTTTTTTTACAATTTTATTTCTTTCTCTGCACATGTGCTCCTTAGCATGATGGTTTGAGTGTGCTTATTGCAAATTATTAACCATTAAAACATCCTGTCATTTAGAATAATATGAATTAATTTCTACTGTAACCAGGTGGTTAAGTTCTAATTCATATGTGTAATGCACCTGCTGTGAATATGGTGGTATTTTTCCCATGCTAAATTTTCCTATGTGTATAAGTATGAAAAATGTAAAGAGTTAGTGAGTTAGACCCAGTATCTTAAACAACCAAAAGAAAAAAATGTATTTGTTCTTGCAATATGCTCTAAATCTCTCTCTTTCTGTGCTACCCCCAGGCAGCAGGTGTAATGTCTGTCTACCTGTTTATGAAGCGGTACACTGCAGAGGAGATGTACAGGCCACATCCTGGTTTCTACAGACCTCGCCTCAGCAACTGTTCTGACTACTCTGGTCAGTTCCTGCATCCGGATGCCTGGGCTCGTGGGCGCAGCCCTTCAGACATCTCCAGTGTAGCATCCCTTCAAATGAATACAAGCTACCCTGCGCTTCTAAAGTGTCCTGACTATGACCAGATGTCCTCTTCGCCCTGTTGAAATTGCAAATACACAATAGTGAAATCAGAGAATGAGAGAGCTCTAGCTACAGTAGTTCTTAAAGATGCAGTACTGGCATGGCTTTGGCACCTGAGATTGTGTTGTGTTTGGATAGAGGATAAACTGTATTTCCTTGTCTTTGAGAGCCTTCAGTACTCATGCAGTGATTCTGAGTTTAATACATCAGTTGGCGGTATCATTTGTTGTTATTTGTAGTTTACCACACTGATGTGTAGCTAATAGTACCTCCTTTCTGCCTTTTTATTCAGTCAGTTGGTTTTTAAAAACTGCAGCTTTAACTGAAAACAGATATATGTTTTATAGAAAAATAGAGAACTAGAAATTATGATATAAAATAAGCATTTAAATGATTATATTTACTGATTCATCATGCTTATTAAAGCACATACTCAATTAGAAGACACATGCTAATGTGACTCAACATTAATCTGGTTTCTGCCCTTATGCACTTTAAGAAAGTTTAAAATTTAAATATATTGATATTTTATATTATTGTTATGTGTTAGTGTTACTGTTGAAACTAGCTGTGGTCTTTTCATTAAAAGGCATTTTGTGATATGAAAGTTAACATTATTGCATTTTTATTGTTTATGCTTTAGATTCTTATATAATCAGAAGATCAACACATCAGTCATGCAGTGATTTTTACAAAAAAACATTCTGTTATTATTGATTGTTTCACTGTTTATATATACATAAATTCTAGAAAAATAATCAGTTTCTCCACTGTATATATATATATATATATATATATAATATGATAAATGTTTATATAAGACACTTTAAAATTGATATAAGACACTTTAAATTGATGTCACACTATATAATTGTGTAGTAAATAATGAAAAATATATTTAATGATTTTAAAACAGAGTATTTATAAATTCATAATCAGAAGTTAATTTCTGAATTAAAATCTCCCCAAGTATTGCAGTATTATAGAAAAGAAAGAGCAATACTTAGCCAAAACTACTAAAGACTAAAAAGTCAATACCTTTCTCAAAGTGCCTGGTACTGAATGCTTAAAAAAAAATATATAATAATAACAATAATAAAATACATTTTCAGTATTATACTTTAAGCTCAGATGGAAACTTAAAAATACCAGAAAAAAGTACTGTAAAATGTAGAAATTGTATGTACAGAATGGGTATTTTTTATTAGCGCAGATAAAACACATAAAATTATAATTCTGTCATAGTTTACTTAAACTGTTTAGCCATCTTTATTCTGTGGAACTGTGGAAGAAAAGTCATCAGTGTACAAACCACATTGGACTCCACTGACTTTCATTTTGTGGGCAATTATCAATTTTTTCATATTTTAAAAAATAAATCTCTAAAGTTTCTTCCTTATCAGACACAACCATTTTACATCTTCATAATAAAAAAAGTCTTCATAATAATTACATTGATAACATTTCAACACTTCAAGACGTTTTTTGACTTCTATAGGCAAAGCTTTATCACACATGCATGAATATGGTTTTTGTGCTGTATAACTTCAATAACATAACTTATTTTGTATTAGTGGATGTAAGTTACCAACATACTATATGCAAATCACATTATTTGACTATTTATAGCCTAGTATTTCCACTACGAAAACAATGTAGTAAATTGTTTACTGCTAAAATTTTATGCCATCTAAAAAAAGATTTTAGAACCACTTCTCTGGATATCCAAGCCAGTTATACGGAGAAGGAGGACTCAAGTGCAGAAATAATTATGGCCTTTTTGTAATTCAAGGTGAATCTATTATCATTATACTTTTTTTACACTGCATTCTAAAACTAAATGCACAGACAGAAATTTTAATGTTATAAATGTGAAATCTAGATGAAAGATCTAACACTGATCCTGCTAGCATAAAAAAGGTAGTAATTGGACTTGTTATAGACAAAGAAAAAAAGGTAGAATAAAATGTTTTTGTTTAACTTTCTTAATCATTCATAAATCAATTTCTATTAAAAAACATCTACTTGTAAATGTTTTCCAGAGTTCATGCCACAAACTAAAATATACCTCAGCGTTGAATTAAATTTATGCCACTAGGTGGGAGCAAAGGATGATTTAGTCTGTGAATCAGGAACTTGCATTTCCCTTCCTTTAAGCTTTTTTTTCCCCCTCTTTCTTTAATATACAACACATTAGATACATACATATGCTATATGCTTGTGCTTGTGCTACCTACAACCAGAGGTGTCAAGTAACGAAGTGCAAAAAACTGAAATTCTGCAGAGGCGTTAGGCTGCTTTAGGTGCAGGATTTGTTTTTCTTTCGTATTGTTAATTTATTATTTCGTTAGAAAAATATATTTGTCATATGGGCCTATTTCTTTTATATATAGCTTTGTTTTCTCTGTTTGCACAAGATATGATGTGAATCGTTCTGCTGCTTTTTGCTTGTATAAAATAAATACCTGGAAACAAAAGTAAGTATTTAAATGGGTCATAGCTACATATCAATTCGAATGTAATTTTATTGTAATTTCACGTCACCCTTTCGGTTAATAATAGCTTAACGAACGTAGGTTAGGAGAAATGTGTAACGAGGACAAAGGCAGAGAGGGATCCATTTGCAGCTTTATTAAGAATAGTTGTACAAGCAAAAGGTCAGGAGGAGCAGAATCAATGACAGAGATATCCAAAGGCAGAGTCGTGGTCACAGGCAGAGTTCAGGGCAGGCAGATATCACAGAAACGATAAACAGTCCAAGTCAAAAAACAGAGATCAATCAGGAATAAATGCTCAGAAATGTCAGGCAGTAACAAGAACAAGACTTAATCAAGTCTTACCACAAGATAACCATACCCACTGGCCTGGAGCATATTGGGGATGAGGTCGTCGATGGCGGTTGGCTTGGTCCTGTTGGCGGCGGACAGCTTGCTCCAGGTGGACATGGGCCTGGTCCCAGATCTGTTCACTTCTTTGTAACCATTCATTGACAGAAGGAAGAGCCGTGGGTGTCTCAGACCAGGGGAACATAGGTGGCTGGAATCCCAGGATGCACTTGAAAGGGGTAAGTCCAGTAGAAGGCTTGACGAGGGAATTCTGGGCATATTTTGCCCAGAAGAAATCGGTTCCAGTCAGTGCGTTGGTTCTGGCAGTAAGTCCGAAGGAATCTAATGACTTCCTGGTTCATGCGTTCTGACTGCCCGTTGGACTGGGGATGGTAACCGGAAGTGACGCTGACATTAACATTGAGTTGCTCGAAGAATGCCTTCCATAAACGAGAAGTAAATTGAGGTCCACGGTCTGAAACTATGTCCTCTGGGAGGCCGTAGAACCTGAAGACCTGATTGCACAACGCTTCGGCTGTTTCTAGGGCTGAGGGAAGTTTGGGTAGGGGAATGTGAGGATGGTGGTGTTGCCTTGTGATGAAATCCAGTGCTATGTGTGACCAGGGGTGTTGTGGAATAGGAAGGGGGTGCAGGAGACCAGCAGGACGGTGACGTGATGATTTAGAGGTCTGACAGGGATTGCAATGGTTGATATAATTGATAACGTCTTGAGAAACTTTAGGCCAGCAGTACTGTTGTTCAATAAGATGGATGGTTGCTGTGATGCCGGGGTGACCTGAACTGGGGTTGTTGTGGATGTGAGCAAGGAGTGTTTGACGGAGGGCTTCAGGGACAATGGTGCGTCCAGGAGTACATTCTGGAGGAGGAGGCCGCTCCTGGTTGTGTTGGTTGATTTCAGTGTCTATGTCCCACTGGACTGGGGCGACGAGAATGCTCTCTGGCAGGATGGTTTGTGATGGCAGGATCTTCTCCGAGTCGTCGTAGAGACGGGACAGGGCGTCAGCTTTAGTGTTCCTTGTTCCTGGACGGTAGGTAACTGTGAACTGGAACCTTGTGAAAAACATTGACCATCGCGCTTGTCTTGGGTTCAGGCGTTTGGCTGACTTCAGGTACTCAAGGTTCTTGTGATCAGTACAATGAACGGGTGTGTAGATTCCTCAAGCCAATGTCTCCATTCCTCTAAAGCCAGTTTAATGATGATCAACTCTCGGTTTCCAACGTCGTAGTTGCGTTCCGTAGGCGTGAGTTTGCGGGAGAAGAAGGCACATGGAAACATCTTAGCTGGTTCTCCGTGACGTTGGGACAAGATGGCCCCCACCCCCATGTCGGAAGCGTCAACCTCAACGGTAAATTGTTTCTGTGGGTCTGGGTGTTTGAGGATTGGGGCTGAGGTGAACCGTTCCTTCAGGAGTTTAAATGCTTGGATGGCTTTGGATGTCCACTGGAGCTTTTGGTTCTGGTGTTTGGTCATGGCTGTGAGAGGGGCTGCGACGAGACTGAAATTTCTGATAAACCGTCTGTAAAAGTTGGCGAATCCCAGGAAACGTTGGAGTTCCTTTAAAGTTGTGGGTTGTGGCCAGTTCAAGACTGCAGTGACCTTCTGGTCGTCCATAGCAACGCCGTCTGGACTGATGATGTATCCCAAGAAGGAGACACAGGACTGGTGAAACTCACATTTCTCGACTTTGGCATAGAGTTGGTGTTTGATCAGGCGTTGCAGGACTGCTCGGACATGTTGAACATGTTCTTGCATGTTTTGTGAATATATGAGGATGTCGTCAATGTACACTATGACCCAGCGATCGAGCATGTCTCTGAAGACGTCGTTTATGAAGGACTGGAACACGGAGGGACTGTTGGAAAGCCCGAACGGCATTACCCGATATTCATAGTGCCCACTAGTGGTGGAGAAGGCCGTTTTCCATTCATCTCCTTTGCGGATGTGGATGAGATTGTAAGCACTACGAAGATCAAGTTTTGTGAAGACTTTGGACTGACGGAGTTGTTCTAGGGCAGCTGGA
>JAUMHQ010000058.1:7195497-7205577 GCA_032361165.1 Enteromius paludinosus
CCTCTGGCCGGACGCCCGGCACCTAATTTCCAGTTCAGTTTAAACACATGTTAGATTGTGTAAAGACTTATAGTGTAAGTCTCCACTGAACATCGATGGGTCTATTGTGGAGATCGTCAAGAGAACCAAATTCCTTGGTGTTCATTTGACTGAGGACCTCAATTGGTCACTAAACACCATCTCCATCACCAGGAAAGCCCTGCAGCATCTCTACTTTCTGCGAAAGCTGAGGAAGGCTCATCGCCATGGCGGAACGGGAACCTTGGAAGGCCATGGTGGATCGGGAGCTGCGTGAGGCCATGGTGGATCAGGAACTATGTGAGGCCATGGTGGATCAGGAACCTCACGAGGCCATGGCATGGATCAAGAGCTGTGTGAGGCCATGGTGGATCAGGAACTGTGTGAGGCCATGGTGGATCAGGAACCTCACGAGGCCATGGTGGATCAGAAACTGTGTGAGACCATGGTGAATCAGGAACCTCACGAGGCCATGGGGATCAGGAGCTGTGTGAGGCTATGGTGGATCAGGAACCTCACAAAGCCATGGCGGGATGGAGTAGCCCCCCCAAAATCTTTCTTCTTCTGCAGGCAATGGCTCATGTGGGTGCTCTTGCATTACAAGCTCTGGAGGGCGCTCTTGCAGCACGAGCCCTTGGGTTTTTTTTTTACAGCACGAGCTTTGGCCGTGACTCGGGAGCGGGACTTTAGCGCAGCTCTTCTGGCCGTGATTCCGGAATGGGATTCGTGATCTGCTCTCCTGGCCGTGATTCTGGAACGGGCCTGGGATCGGCCCTCCTGGCTGTGATTCAGGAATGAGATTCGGAAACGGCTCTCCTGACCGTGACTCTGGAACAGAATTCGGGAACCGCTCTCTTGGCCGTGACTCTGGAACGGGACTCAAGAATGGCTCTCCTGGCCGCGACTCTGGAACGGGACTCAGGAATGACTCTCCTGGCCGTGATTCTGGAACATAACTTGGGAACGGCTTTCCTAGCCGTGACTCTGGAACGGGATCTGCAGGGAACTGGATCGGCACTCCTGGCCATTACTGCAGAATGAAATCCGCACAAACTGTTCTACAATAATATGTGACCAAAATGAATTTACATGTTGGCATTTTTTAGGAAAAAATCCTCTACACTATCCATACATAACCCTAGCTCTAGGTCTAATAATTTGCTAATATTTATTAATATTATTGTTGATATTAATAATACCACGTTAGAACAGGGTTATATGCATAACCTGAAGGGAGGTGGGTTAAAGGCCTGTAGTATGACTGGCTTTGGTGTGACCGTAGGTACCTTGGGACTGTTACCCGCTTGCAGGTACAGGAAGGCTTTGGCCATGCCAAGCACAAAGTCAAGATGTGTGTGGGCCACTGACGATCTGAAATCTCCTCTATGGGCTCAAATGGTGGCCCACAGAGGGCTTCTAACACAACAGCCAAGTCCCAGGAGGGCACCTGGGATGGTACTGGTGGCCTCAACCTCAAAGGAAGCGTATGACCAGGGATTCTTTACCAACTGTATGTCCACCGAGCAAGGAATGGTAGGCCAATATAGCCGGCACGTAAACCTTCAGGGTGGAGTTAGTGACCCCATTGGAGAAACGGGCCTGCAACAGTCCACACTCTGATTCCGCTGACCTCCGGAGGGGGCTGCCCTCTGAAGCCCTGAGGCAGGACCATCTCCCTGCTCCCCGGCTCCCCTGATGTATACGTTGGGGAGGGGCTCACGCTCTGCTTTTGTGTCTCCCTGCATGTGGAGCGAGTACTCGGCTGAGTACTGCTCCTGCCCAGCAGCCTCATGAACTGGAGAGCGGCGAGGAAGAAACCGCTGAAATGCCAGCGCTTCTTCATGCGCCTCCTGGTGTCTGTACTTCCCCTGGCGAGGGGAAGTAGCCATAGCACATGCTTTCCCACACGCCGGGCTGGCACTAGACCCCGAGGAAGGGGAGCGAGATAGGGACTCGCCTGTCTCAGACTCCCCTGTGTGCTCGAGGTCAAGCTGTGATCCCCACAAGCGCCGTCGCCGCTCAGCCTCGGCATGAGCGGGACCGGTGCCGCAATAATCACTTATGAAGGCTCCCTCTCTATCAAAGAGCTTTGCCCCCAGGCAGACTACACACGATAGTGTGAGTCGCCCTTATCACCCCTTTTCTTTTTTTTGCTTTTTACATACTTTCCCTTTTTTTTTTTTTAGATGGAGATACTTTAGACAGAAACACACAGTACACAAAGCGCTTCGCTGAATGACAGAAAGCTGGAGCCGGCAGCATTCCATGTGATTTTATTCTTTCTGGCCAGTGACGTCACCCGCCTATGATGTCCCATTTCATTGGACTGATTTCACACACGATTCAGAGCCATCACGCTGGAGGCGTTCCCCATAGTGTCTCATCGACGTAGCTCAAGTTTCTGAAGAGGAACAGGCCATATCCCAAAGAACTTTTGAATACAACTGGACACGCATCCTTATAGACCATCTTCTGATAATCTGATAATTAGTTATGAAAAATATATCATGTAGCATTTCCCTGCCCCCTGGGTCTTTTTGGAAGAACTGAACTGAATCAACATTGAACTGATTTAATCAGAATAATTACACTACAGGCTTCAGTTGAGCTGCTTATCGCTAAATTTACGTTGCTTGAGAGTTGATGAACTATATATACTGTATATATGAAGTGAATCAACACTGAACTGAACAGAGCAGTGTAATGACACTGTGGTCTATTTATACTTGTTTTATAGCAGAATTTGAATTTGTCTTACATTAGATGCTGGCTTCCCTGATTTTGTCACATCCCCGTTTATTACTGTGAAAGCTATTTGAAAAAAATGTGTATGATGCACTTATAAACCTTTGACTTGCCTTGACAAAGACCAGTATCATCAGGCCTTTTTTTACCAAAACTCTACTCCCTTTAAAATGTGCCTGGAAAAGCCATTAAATGAAGATTAAGTGTCACCAGAGTAACACACATTTTAGACACTTACAGTGGATACAGCATATCACATACTATCATCTTGGATACTATGAAATGATAGTTCATTTGTAAGTAATGACTGGTTCATTTTGCTTCAGTATATGCATACAGAATGTATGACTGGTTGACAAATGTTTTCTTTTTTAAAAACTTCAAATCAAATTAAATTTGTCCAGTGGTGAAATTAATGGTAAGCATAATGAGTGTTTCATGCAGTTCTTAAAGAAAGATCAGACACCTGTCTTATCTATCTTTCAGCTAAAACCTAAACCTAAATTGTGACTGCTAAACTATGCCTAGATAATATTAAGTAGTAAAGCTATAAACAGCTACATAAATACAGTGAATTTTTTAATTAAATCACGTTAAAGGAGGCAGAATGAACAATGATATGAACATGAGAGTTAGCTTACTTTTTTATTAGAAATACATTACATAGGGTTGTAATACCAGAAATACATTTATTCTGTTGGGCAGCAAAACACGATCCAAACATCCATGGTCTCTTGTTCTGCATGCAAACAACACCAAAATAAATCATTACAAAGTTAATTAAACATTTTTTTTTTTTTTTAATTTTGCCTAAGCATGTGGTATATGCTCACCCATCTTTTTTTAGCAATGCCAATGGCAGGAATCGATAGGAGAGAAAAGAAAATTATGGAAGAACCATAAATAAGCATGCTCTCAAAATTGGTTGTGGAACTGCCCACAAGGCTATGGCTCTGACACCCTATTGGTTTATGACAGTGACAGCAATTCCCACTTTCTAAATCCAGTTGCCAACTTTATATATATAAAAAGGTTTGTTAAGAGACCAGGTCTAATAAGACTTTTTAAGCTCACTGAGCTTTAAGTTTAAAAGGTACTATAGTATTTATTGTTATTGTCAAAAGTCCTGATGAATTCAATTGTTTACATCTTTTTTATATACACAGGTTAAATCACCACCCAAAAGTATGGTAGATTTTTTTGATCTACAGGCTGGATAAATAAACTGGATCTGTGCAGATCCAAAAATGACCACAGTTTCTGAGAAAAGTCATAATTTCGAAATCACAGAAGTGCATTTTTCTCTTTTGTAATAATGAGCACACCAATCCATTTCATGCTTTTAAACACCGTTTGTGGGTGCATTTCAGGAAGCTGTAGACTGTAGACTGAGATTGATGCCATTTTCTTTGCACCTGCAAGATCTGAAATTATTCCAAAATGTCTGGCCAAGCATTCAGCAACCAAGGCAGACCAAACATTTGTATTCTGCACAGGGCAGTTGATAGCATCACTGTGCCCAAGCAAAAGAGAATTATTGTTAAATTGGCTATCAATAAAATGAGATTTATTCAGCACAAAAACCAAAGTAGCATTCACACATCTTAAAAAATAAAATAAAATAAAATAAATCAATTTACAGGACATGATTTATGCTTTTTGGAGCAAAATCTTGTGGCATTACACCACTGCACTATTCACTTTCTGCAAATTAGTGCAGATGAACATTCCCAGTTACATCAGCGTCTGAACATATGCTAGTCAGATGTTAATAATTTTTCAATCCTTCACGCTAACAATCACAATTCTTCTGCAACACTTCTTCATTTAAACCTTCCCATTGTCGTAAAAAGTTCCCTGTATATCTGTTAATGTACAGCATTATTACACAGTTACACAATGCCAGCTGCACTCTTCATATAAGATCTCAAAGATTTTATACATTAGGATGGTAAATGTTACATATATGTACATAATGTAAAAGCTTGGCTTCTTGCTGGCATGGTTGGATGTAAAAGGGTGTTACACACAGTGCCAGTTCGCAAGGGGGAAAAAAGTAAGTTAATGAGCTAATTTAATGACCTCTGCTTGTCAAGCTCTGACATTATCTCAAAGAGGTCAAGATATGTTTTGAGACAGTGGTTTACCTGCTGGCATCTAGAATTCTTGCTCTATATCTGTTCAGGCTCAGCGTCCATGCAGGTTTCCCAGGGATTTCTAGGCATCTGTGGCATGGAGACCAGCAGCAGACCAATTCCACTGAGGAGGAGCAGGACAAAACCCGTGCATGCACACGCAAAAGACCAGGAATAGTAATACTCAATCCAGATAGTCTCCTCACTTTCTATCATCCTCTTGACTGATTGACGCATTACCTCTACTGAGATGATGGCACACAGACCTGAGGACAGAAAAGATATGAAAATCATATCTGTGGCCTCAGAAAGTACCAGAATGTTGTTTTTTGTTTGTTTTTTAACAGCAAATTGTATTTGTACGATCTTTCATTAAAATAATTTTCCGGGATTCAACATTTTGGTAATACAATTTTCAAAAACTTGCTGTGTGTAGTATAAATTATTTGTAAAAGAATGATTCGATGTTCCATCCTACCTGCAAAAGCAAAGAACATGCCGGCAGGCTTGTATAGATAGTCCTTTCCCTTTCTGAGGGAACCCAAGACACACAGTGTGCCCAGAATCATGAAGGCAAGACTGAATATGGCTATGGCAGCTGCTGAGATGTTGTATTCTGAGTAGAGAAATCAGCGAAAGCTACATGTCAATGACAATGATTTTCAAATGTAATATAGTATGTCATGCTTCAGAGCTCTTAGAAGTTTCTATAAACATAATAATTCAGTTTGTGGATAACGGTCCACTATATCTATATCTATACCTTTATTTCTCATTTCATCACCCTTTACACTACATACAGTATAGAAGTAGCAATGATGCACAGTGCACAGTGTTGGTTTAACTTACCCCTCTGAGTTTTAACCTCAAAAATCTCAGAATCTTCCCCTGGTGTGAAGTGTCTGAAATAAGAGCAATTCATTTCTGGGTTGGGGGGGGGGAGGAGAAAAAAATATGAAAAATATTAATTAATAATGAATTAACTGCATTAATATCATTATTTATTATACATTTAAAAATAAACATGATATAGGAATGCTTCAGTGAATATATGTTTTATATTTGGAAAAAAAGAAAAAAGACAAAAAAAATAAGAAAAAAACTTATTTTGCTGATCTGATCCAGTGCTTATTCAGCCCCTCACGAGAATTCTTGTGTGAGTCACCAGTTGCCTTAAGTGTCAACTGCAGTTATTTTTTTTTTATGTCCCATGTAATTTCACGAGTCACTAAATATAAACGCTTTGAGTTATTTGACAACTGTTGAAGAGTTGGCTCCATGAGACTGCCAATGAAAAAAAACTGCATTCATGATGAAGAAGGCAAAGTTTGCTATGCTTTGATGAGAATACCACAGTTTTTTTGTTTACAAAATATTACAATCTGCTTATGTTCACCTGGGATAGCGTTACTTTATTTAGAGAAATGACTGATGCATTGCTAGTGCAGCATGGCATGTTGAGCTAGTCTTTCATGCTGTGCCAAATAATAAACAAACGGTAGAATCATGTGCTTTTTATTGATGCAATGATTGGCAGGGAGGGCTAAAACATATCACATGTCCAAGATAATTTATGCTTAGTTTTTTAATATGACACAGACCCTGATTGCAACCCTATTCCTACTATTCGTTACACACTCCCTGAAACTGTCATATGGATCTATGTTAAAAGTAATGACTGTAATAACGTCATGTCTTACGCCAGATACTACTGTACATGTTTCCAATGGTCTATGTCATCCTGTCATTTCAAATCTACCTACCAGTTCCACCACATCCTGTCACGTTTAAACAGAACTAATGCCTCTTTTTACCTCTCCTTTTGTCTTATTGGGTCTCCTGGTGATTTGGGCCACAGTCAAAGAGGTATTATTTGAGGGCCAATAGGAATGTCTGCATTGAGAAAAGGTGGCAGGCATCTATGCTGTTCTCTCAGATGTCACCGTCAGTCACAGTAATGGAATTGTACCAGTCTTAAATTCAGAGTGTCTCCCCTCATGGGACAGCTGACTATTTACACAGCCTAATTATAGATTTTACTGACTACGTTTACAAGGGCAGTCACACACGTACCTCACACAGTTGCTACGTTTAAACATGTTAAGAACAGTAAATTAAACAGTAAGTATAAACTTGAATTCAAGCCTGGGGAAACTTTTTTTTTTTGTTAGGTGCTTAGGATTTATGGATATGATCCCCAAAAGTCAACACGAATTTCTGATTTTAATTATTAAAATTAGAATTTATTTAATTAGCTTAATTATAAAAAGACTTCCTGTCTGTCAGGTTCAGAGTCAGCCCACACCTGTTAGGTACTTCCTGTTATTGCGCTCACAGTTTTCCCACTTTAGCAGTGATCTCCATGCTGGAGTTGTCATAGCACCTAAACAAGTCCCACGGACAGGGAAATCCCAATAGATCTGCAGACCATTCATGGGGCCTGACAAAGGGATAAGACTATGGATTGAGGAAGGGCAAAAAGATTTTGCAACTCTGTGTGAAGACACTCTGAAAACCTCGTATTATATATAATTTTGTGCTGTCAAATGATTAGTCGTGATTAATTGAATCCAGAATAAAAGATTTTATTTACATAATATATGTGCAGAATGTGTATAGCAGAACCTGATTTTGATGAGTGCAACATGTTCCTGGATCAAAATCTTTGTTGACCCTAGAACAACATTGTGATTAACCAATCAGATTTGAAGAACCAGTTTATAGTTGTTGTTTTTTTTAATTTAATCTAAAAATCAGTGTGAATCAGTGTCATTCATCTATCATATCCTCAGATTTTATGGATTACTCATGGGTAAGGTTAGGTTTTGGTGTAAATATAAGATCCAAACCTATTTTTTGATTAAAATATTGTTCCTGGGTCAACAAAATATGTTGACCCAAGAACACATCTAATTCAGCAAAATCAGGACTGTGTATATCGCTTTATGTATATATAAAGACACACATACATCATATATTTAGAAAATATTTACATGTATTTAAGTGTATATATACATTTTATTACATAAATATTTAATATAAAAATGTAATATAACATATTTTTCTTAAATATGTTTCTTTAAATATACACAATAAATATACACAGTATATATGTAAAGATTTTAACCTAAAGATTAGTTTTAAATCAAAACGTATTGCTTACATTCCTCTTAACTGTACCACGATAGTTTTTATGAGCAATACAAACACTTCAAGTCAAATTGTGGACTTATGCTTAGAAAGAATCTGCTAATTCTTTATTATTACCATTTTCTTCAATTATCCACTTTGTTTTACAAACTAGTTATTAAAACCATAAAACAAAAACTCACATGGGCATGTGGGAATGATGTATAGACTAAAATAAATAAAACTTCTTATATAATTATATATAAATGTATATACTTTATAAATAAAAAATATAAAATTCTGGCATCTGCAAAGTAGCCAACCTTAGAGATTACAGCTCTGCACATTGATTCTCTGAACAAAATAACTATTAATTCTACAAATATATTAGCCAAGAATTATACAGGATTTAGACGAAATTATACAGGGTCAGTATTGGATTATGGTTGACACTGTAGTTTATTCTTATCTTAAAAGCTATTGATCAAAAAGTCTGTGTTTTACATGTTTGAAATTAGTTTTGTTGACAAACATTACTTGTACCTGTGTACATAAAAAATAAAGATAATGGGGGGAAAAGGCATGCATAATCATTCATAAAAAACACCTTAGATAATTAGATAATCTGTCACTTACCCCCTGGTAAACTGATAGGTCCACACCCTTTACCAACTAATTCCTCATCCTCAATATAAATGTGTTTCTTACAAAGTCTCCAAAGGCCAAAGTGGGCTGCCTCACATGTTGTGTTTACGATCTCCACTCGATGACTTAACACGGCCCAGTGGTCTGTCACCACTGCTGTTAGCATGCAGATTGAGCCCACCATGATCACAAAAAACAAGATTTTTGTCTTGGTTTCCTTCTGCATTTTGTCCAGAATCCACTGCTAATGGATGAATTTAAAAAATGTTACGAAAATAACTAATGAAGTAAAAAAAATCAGTGAAAAAAATCACTGAATATCAGGAGAGTATAAAACAGAGACCTGGTCCAGATCGTTCTTGATTCTTAAGGTGTCTGTACAGCACTGTGCTTGTGCATGGATAAAAGGAGCCAAATGACAGTGTCCTAGTTTTTATGCTGAGAGACCAGCGTCAAACTGCAGCTGTTGGGGTTTGTCAGGAAAGTTGATGACCAAACGGACTTGTCTCACATGAGGTCTGTGGGGGGTGAGTTGGGCTTCTATAAATGTGAGCTGTGAGTCTAATGTCTAGCTGTTGACAGATCAGGTTCCATCCGCCATTACTAGGGCGTGACAATTCCATCTCAAGAATTACTCATTAGATTTAAGTAGGATTGAATATAAAGTGAGAAGCAAACTGGATTTACAAAAATGGTTTTCATTTCCTTATAATGAATGGATGTTGGGTAACTTTGGTTCCCAGCCATGATAAACCACGCCTCCAGCAAATGACAAAGCATTACATGTGAGTATCAATCCCATCTAAATGTTTTCAATGAAAAATTATGTTGTATTTTCAGTGTATGTGTTGTGTGTAGAAGATACTGCTACATTTATGTGCTGCACCTGCATAGTTTTCATAGGCTAATAATTAAAAAAAAAGAAAATTAATTTGCTTGAACTGGAACTTATAAGGGGCAACTGTTTAAAATGTACTCCCCTTTACAACCTAGTAGCCTAAATATAATAATACATGTTCACAAGTTACAGAGATTAAGTCCAAGTCAAAACTCAAGTCTCAGGGGTAGAGTTGACTCATATCTCAAATCTGTTAAGGCCACGTCCAACAAATCTTTTTTAGCAAGCGTTCAACAGCTGCTGTCTATTTTTTAAGTGGCAATTAAGTATTCATACAAGCGACATTACTTTTAGTGTTGGAGAATGTTATTTTTGAAGTATTGCATTACAATATTATGATACTCCCTAAAAAAGCAACTAATTATGTTACGTTTATGGAATGTGATGTGTTTTGTTACTTTCTTGTTACCTTTGTGTTACATTTTAATTCTGGGTGTTACATCCACGCCAGGCTCCACCGTCACTCCCTCACACAGATCACAATCACCAGAATACTGAGCACCTGCCACT
>JAUMHQ010000058.1:7205677-7224267 GCA_032361165.1 Enteromius paludinosus
CGGTTGACCTGAAGACCCAGATGGCTGAGGTGCTGGAGCACGATGTCCCTGTGCATACACAACTGATCCTTCGAGTGAGCTATTATCAGCCAGTCGTCGAGACAGTCCCGTCGGACAGGCCAAAGGGTAACACGCGATACTGATATGCTCGACCCTCGAACGCAAACCGCAGCAGGGGTCTGTGGCGAGGCAGAATCGAGACGTGAAAGTATGCGTCCTTCAGGTATATGGCTGCAAACCAATCCTGACTCCGGATGCATGACAGTATGCGCTTCGGAGCACTTGCAGTGTAGCCATGGCGTGCAAGGCGGTAGCAGCCTGTCCAGCAGCACTGTAAGTCTTGCCCGCGAGAGCGGACGAGAGCTTACAGGCTCTGGACGGGAGACGAGGTTGGCCCCGCCATGAGGCAGCACCGCCACGGCGCACTCCATGTGGGGCATGGCCTCGTACCCCCTGTCTGCACCGCCATCAAGCGCGGCGAGGGCCGAAGAACCTGGGCGCAAGCGCGACGAGTAAGGGGCTCGCCACAACTTGGTCAGCTCTTTGTGCACCTCCGGGAAGAAAGGCACTGGGGGAGAGCCCGGCGGTGCCGCATCTCTGGCCCCCAGGAACCAATTATCCAGCCGCGAAGGGTCAGTCGCAGGCACACGGGGTACCTGCAGGCCGATTCCTGCTCGCGCAGATCTTGCACTGGACAAGGCACACTCAATGGTCACCTGGAGATCCCCCAGGTGTCTCGCCGTAGCTGCCGTGAACCGCGAACGGTCCAACCATTCTACTGCCACGGGAAGCCCGCGAGGGGAGCCGTCCCACGAGTGAGAGGCGGGATCTCAACGTGGCCAGGGTCATACGCTCGCAATGAACGCATGATCCCTCCACAAACGCTGCCTGAGCTCATGGCCATCTGAAGAGGTGAGGAAACTTCCACACCCAGCAATGCACGGCCGGATTGACATCCCACTACAGAATGTTTCACCAACCGTATAGAAATTTGTGCTCTTTTTCCCAGTCGCCCAGGGAGACCCAAACGCGGCAACTCCGTGCACTCAGTGGGTTTTATTTGCTCGCTGGATAAGCGAACTGGCACTGCCGGCCTTTAAAAAGGCCACCAGCAAGCGGGATCCGCTGACAGCCGCCCAGAAACGCTGTCAGACGAAGAGAGCAGGTACGGGAACTTCTTTGATGTTTTCCAAAAACGATCTCCACAGCAAACTCCAGTCAGGATACAGCAGGGGATCAGCAAGGCACAAAGACACAAATGGCTCTGAAGCGAAAGTCTGCATGTGCACTGTGCGCGTGCCCTCTTATACTCACGCAGTGATGAGGTGCACCTGAGCGCAATCAGAGCACGCCAATTTTCATTGGACTTTAGTAAAAAGCCAAAGGCAATTGGTCTCTCTGGCGAGTTCCCATATGTAACGTCGAAGTGATTCGACTGAAAGGGTAACATCTCAGATATATACATATAAATAGTTGTAATTACTGTAATGAAGTAATGCATTATTAGTTACTTGAAAAAAGTAATCTGATTACATAATGCACACTACTTGTAGTGTGGTTCATAGCAGGTTCAACTTCAGACTTGCTTGACAAACACAACATACACATATATTATATATTTAAACTAAAGTATTTCAGCAATATTGCTGTACTGACTTCCAGTATTGTATTCAACTTGGTATGCCAAGTTGGGAACATTTCTGGAGTAAAAATCAACCTCAGCTGGTCACTTATGAACTGGAGGTTTGGACCATACTTAACGCATTAACACTATAAAACCATAATAAAAGCTGCTTTTGAATGATATGCACGATTATGTGAGATGCCTGACTTCAGAATATCTGGAATATAGTGCAGAACTACCTTTATTGTATTTTAGAACGTTTTAATACACTTTGCTTTAAGTTTGGAAAATGAGTTATTATTCCATGTCGGTAACACTTTATTTTGATGGTCCCTTTTGAACAATCTGTTGTTTTGCACCTACATGTCAACTAACTATAGAATATTAGTACACTCTCTAATTAATATCTGCTAACTCTTTATTGTGATGGTCTCCCAAAAGACGCTCTACTGACTATAAGTAACTTTGCAAGTACATATCAACCAATTCTAACCCTAACCCTACCAGTCTACTAATACTCTGCTAGCACTCTATTGAGAGTTAGTAGATATGTAGGTCCAATGTTAGTTATAATCAACAGAATACGTTAAAGGGACCATCAAAATAAAGTGAGACCAATATGTGCACACCATTATGAACAGGAAGATCTCACACTGTTGTCAGCTTTGTGTGGTATTCGCCAGTTATGTTCTGTCATTCTAGTGCCTGGAGAAAATAATTTGACTGATTTTCAATATATTTACACAGCATGTTGACTATAGATAGTGTGGCAAATCCAAATTTTGCTATAAAGTATCTGTAGCAAGCCAGTAATTATTGAGTTGAGTTTATTCAGTGTTTATTTAAAGTAATTTTGTCTTATGAATAATCGTAAAAAAAAAAAAACACGATGAGCCGAATTCCACAAAGAGGCCTCAAGACAACAGGAAGCCGTAAATCCACCCATGATACTTTGTTGCAAGCAGATTCAGCAGACATTGTCACAGGACAGCTTGCAAAATTAACACAAAAGAACACAAAAGAATCCCAACTCAGAAAGGAAATTGTCAATATTGGGCAGATAACCAAGATAACGGACTGCATAACTGCATATTATATGTAACTCACACCTTGAAATACCATGTGTTAATCACTCATTGTATATGTATTTGAATAACTATTGAATGGTTTATAGTTTAATATCCATGTTTAGTATGGTTTTGCTTCAATCTTCTTGCTTGAAATGTTTCTTCCCACCAATTCTTAGTCAAATGTATCATATTCATGTTATAGAAATCATGTCCAAAATTATACTCTGCAAGAGCAGGAAAATCAGGACATGTAACTGATAAGATAACATTTTGGATTAATGATTTGGCAGGAGAAATCTCTCCATCAATTTGAAAATGCCGTTTTCGCGTCGCAGTGTGGACTGTGAAAACGGAGGCTTTCGAAAACGATGATGCATTTTAGTCATATGATGCAGTCATCTGACCAATTCAGCTGATGGCGGACAGCATTGTACAGCAGTTGTTTTGTTTGCTCTCAATTTTGACAGCCCTATTACAGATTAATATCAGTTTGTACATGTTCCAGATAGCTTTTCTTCAAAGAAGACCTAATGTAAGTAAATAAACGGCTGATAGAAATGATGCAGATCGAATTGTCTTACGTTTCACGCATGCGCAATACAGGAACGTAAGAGTTTTCAGTCATTTCAGAGTGGATGATCAACTCTTCAGAAACGATTGAAAATGATAGTGTGGACGCGGAGCTTTTTTAGATGAAAATGCTGTTTTCAAATTTATCCGGATTAGTGTAGACGTAGCCTTAGCCACAGCTCTTCGCTTTTAGCCTCAGCTCTATGCTAAAACTATGCTCTTAGCTTACGCTCTTAGCTAGCTTTTAGTCATAATGATATTCATCACGTTTTGCATTCATTAAGAGACGTTCCACGTGCTCCATCGTGCACGCCTGCTGCTGCCTAGTCACGATGAGAAGAAAACCAATCTAGTCCCATTACTTTATTTCTTTACTTTCTGTTCTTTCCGTGAGAGTTTGTGTAAGTTAGGTTTTGCCTGCTGTGTCTCCAAGTCACAACCCCTTTCTGCAGCTAGGACCACAGAAGGAATCCCGTAGCACAAGGCAACGCAAGTTCAAACCTCCAGATTCAGGCTGTACTGGTGAAATTGATATAAATGTTAACCTCATTGACAAACTCAATACGAGAGTTAATCTTTTGATTGATGGTTGTTCAAGTCGATGCAATAACACCTATTGCTGTAAAATTGGGATTTCCCATTTTCAATCTATTAAACTCACTCTTTCCTCACTTTCTCTCTTCCTGCAACTTGTACGAATGTGTGAATGTGTGTGTTTATGTGTTATTTTAGTTTATGTGTCTTAGGTTTATCCAATAAAGCCATATTTATTATTGAAAAGAGAAGTATATTGTGTTTTTTGCTTACAAGTTAATGTCTTGAACTGCCGACCTTGCTACTGTGCTTATTAATAGTGTTTACACTATTACACTATACAGCGCAGAGTGTATGTTATACGGCTCGTTCAGTGAATCCCAGACCGACTCAGTAATCCACCATAAAACAGCAATTCTGCGCAAATTCCCTTTAGAACAAATTTGCTACACATGCATCAATTAAGAATAAGGTTCTGCACTAGGTTTCTAACAAGTTCAACTGACAAAAAATAACACAATGACATCATTCAAACAAACTACTTTGCTTTATCAGTTCAAAAACTCAGTATGTCAAATTTGTGGCATAAACATTAAAGATTTTGGCAAGTTCATCAACATCACACTCCATCAGACATTTAGGTCTCACTTTATTTTGATGGTCCCTTTAACGTATTCTGTTGATTATAACTAACATTGCACCTACATATCTACTAACTCTCAATAGAGTGCTAGCAGAGTATTAGTAAACTGGTAGGGTCAGGGTTAGAATAGGTTAGAATAGAAATGGTCTTTTGGGAGACCATCACAATAAAGAGTTAGCAGATATTAATTAGAGACTACTAATTTGTACTAATGTACTAATATTCTAATGACAGTTAGTTGACATGTAGGTGCAAAGCTACTAATTGCCAACAGATTGTTCAAAAGGGCAACAGACAAGGGGGCGGAGACAAGAGTTCATTGAAGGAGTCCATAAATGAAAACAGACACAAAAGGCACATCCAGCTGATCATGACAAAAGTAAAGTAAAATAAATAACATTAAATACAATGTGGTATAGAAGCTCTGTGTCTATTTTTTATTATTATTATGGAGTCCTTGTTACAGTGTAATTATACATTTAGGTACTGTGTAATTTTAATTAACAACATGTGCTTAGTAAAGAGTAAAGATGAGCATTATATTTTGACTTTTGGTTAATTTCATGCAAATTTACTGTTATATAATAAATAGGTGTAACATGAAATAAGAACACAGTAAAATAAAGTAAAAGTTCAATCATAATCCTTCAGGAAAGTGGTTCTCATTTAATTATTTATTTAATTGATTTTGATTGATTAAATAATTGATTGGAAAGTACGAAACCATTTGTACCCTCATTCTGGTCTTCATCATTATTATTGTCCCCATTTCTATTTCTGATGAAAAACAAGAGCATAATAATAATGTTACATGCCCATGTTTGTTTATGTTTCTTGTTGCCTGTTTTTTCCCCATGTGCTTTCCCTGTGACCTAGTTTTCGTTAATTACGTATTCCGTTCAGGTGTGTCTCCCTCATTTACGTTTGATTGTCTCCCTCAGTTAAGCTAACCCTGTGTATCAGTCTGTGTCCGTAATTGTCTACTGTACAGCGTGTTTTTGACTCGTGTTTTTGTGATTACTGTGGATCTTTATTAAATATGTTTGTGTTTGAAGCAAACTCCGTTACTTTACGCGTCTTCGTCCGGCACAAACATGACATATTGACGGACCAATACAGATGGAGGATGCCCGGTTCACAGCTGGCGCTACGGAGGCGTCGTCTGCCCTCTCCCCCGGGGAGACGTCTCTTCGAGTCTGAGCCCGAGCGCTGGACCCACCACGAGCGCGTCACCGAGCACCTCAACGAGCAGCAGCACTGCACAGATCACAAGTGCTTCACAGAGCCCGCGCTGACTGCGCGCCAACGAGCCGGCGGCAACATCAGTCCCGGTTGGGATTTTAGTGGACACAGGCAACGATGATCTAATCGACTGGTATGGAGAGGTGGAGCCCAGCCCTCTTGAATCTCCTTCTCCGCTGTTTCCAGTCAGCTCCGTGTTTTTAAAGTTCCCTCCCAGCCTCCCTCTCCCACCGCCTCTTTTACCAGTCGATCTCCACAGTCAAGCTCCACTGGGGTACTGCGATCCCCTGTCTTCCCCTCTCCAGCCGACGACGCCTGGACTCCACCTCGGGCTTGCGACCCATCGGCTTCGCTGGGCCTCATGGCACCTTCGACCTCGTTGGGGCTCGTCGTCCCACCAGCTCCACCGGGGTCCCTCGTTCCTCCGGTTCAGCCTGGCTCAGTCGGCATCCATCTGCCGCCTCTGGACTCCACTCCTCAAGGTGCGCCTCGTCCCGCCGTCCTGCCAGGTCTGTCAGGCTCCTCCTTCCCTTCGGCTTCACCTTCGGCCTCGGTTGCTCCGGCTTCGCAGCGGTTCTCCAAATCCCCACCTCAGCCTCAGTCCACCGCTACGCCGCAGGGCTCCAGCCCATCGGTGTCACCCCAGCGCCCCGTCTGCTCGGCTCCACCCTGGGCTCTCTACACCGTGGGGTTGTCACCGTCTGTCGACCCCCTGGAGTCGTCGACCTCTCCTCCTCCATGGCTCCTCCCACCGTCAACTCCACCATGGGGCCTCAGCCTTACTGGCCACTGGGCTGTTACCTGTCTCATCCTGCTCCTGACGATGCATTGGCTCCTCCCACTATGGGACTCTTTTGTGTTTTTTGTTTTTTCTGCCTCTCCCCTGCTCCACGCCCTCCTCCAGAGCCCCCGCCCTCCCTCCTCTGTTGTTATTGTACGGCGTGGGACACGCCTATTCAGGAGGGGGCGAACTGTTATGTGACCATGTTTGTTTATGTTTCTTGTTGCCTGTTTTTCCCCATGTGCTTTCCCTGTGACCTAGTTTTCGTTAATTACAGGTGTGTCTCCCTCATTTATGTTGATTGTCTCCCTTACTTAAGCTAACCCTGTGTATCAGTCTGTGTCCGTCATTGTCTACTGTACAGTGTGTTTTTGTGATTACTGTGGATCTTTATTAAATATGTTTGTGTTTGAAGCAATAATTTAATAAGTATTTTTAGTCATGAAATAAAAAAAAAATAATGTCTATTATAATGCAAATGATATGAAAGGAATTTATTGTAATAAATCCTGTAATTGACTCTCAAAGCACATCTGTTAGGATATTGGATTGTCTTTGTTGTGTTTTCCCTCCCCAAGTGCTACATGACTCAGTCTGATTTGTGTCCTTACATCTCTCTGTCCCTTGTTAAGTTTAGTATATAATGTGTAGTCTGCCTTATGTTTGATTTTTGATTATGGTTTCTTGCTCAGCTCCCTTTGTGCATGATGCCCTGTGTTTGGATTTAACTAAAGACGTCCTCATCTCCATCATTCCTCTTTCCTCCTTGCCTAGCTAAACATGACAAAATCCAGTTCATTACATAAACTGAATTCTGAAATCATTTAATTTTGTGATTAAATGGGCTATTCTATTCCAGCTCTAGGGATGGGAACCACTGTCTCACAAGACTACAAAAAAAAATCTAACTATGATGAAATGAAAATGAATAACCACAGTGGAAACCGACCATGGAAAATCCATTCCTGTATTATTACTCTTCCCTCATATCCAGTGAATGGTGTAATGTGAGGGCACAACAGTAAAGCTTTGCTTCATTAGATAAATGCTTACAATATTTAACTGTTCTGTATCTAGGGTCCTTTTGCAACTCATCCATGACACATTAGGAACCAGATGAACAAGTTAATCATATGTGATTAATCCTTTCCCTTAGGGTTTTCCATTTTCCAATGATGCCAGATGTTTAATTTTGACATGGAAAGTGATGGACAGAGGGAGTGAAAAGTAGTTTTAGGCAACAAGAAAAACACTCATGTTTGGGGTATATACTCAATCTCTATGTTCTCTGGCAAATGCCAAATGTCCTGCACGGTGTTAGGCTGTAAGCACAACCCCCACCTGTGGACGTCGAGCCCTCAAATCACCCTCATGGAGTCTGTTTCTGACCGTTTGAGCAGACACATGCACAGATGGACTAGATTGTCCATCTGACAATTGTAATAAAGTTTCATATCAATTTCCCTCATAAAAAATATATATTTTAGGTCATCAACAATTCATCAACAATTAAATCATTTTAATGGCAAAATTTAAAATAAAATTAAAGTAAATAGTAATCCATTACAGCAATATTTTTACTGTGTCTCTGAGCTTATTTAATAAGTGCAAATAAAGTAAATGATTTGTTGAATATGTGAACATCTAAAATAATAATAATGTATAATAATCTAATAACAGAAATAATCATCTGTCTCATTTACACTTTCTCGTCAGTATCACTTTAGTGTAATTACACAGAAGTACACGTAAGTACTTACTATATGGTTAAGGTTAGAGTTTAGAATTAGTTGCTTTTAATAATGCATACATTTCTGTTATTTATTAATACTAGTATATATAGGTATATGTAATGTGTATCAGCTCTGCAAGCTCTTGTTTAAGTCCCGTGCAACATATTTGTGGATATGTAGATATGGAAGATTAAAATGTGGTTGTAACCCTCCTGAGGAAGAAGGCAGAGAAGTCTGCTGGAGAAACATAGGCTTCCAGCTATACCATGGAGAATACACATACGGGACCCACAAGTCACTACATATCAACCATGCAAATGCTTGTTACAATTTCATTTTGTCCTTTTTTTAACATTGTTTGCTATTGTGTAAAGGTTTACTGGGATTACTGGTCAATATTTTAGTACACAGAAAATATAAGCACGTTTGCATTTACATATTATTTTTATTTTTGTATCAATGTGTTACATATAAACAGAAAACATTCCATGGCATTGGTATTTATGGACGATACATGTACGTTTGACAATTTTTTAATTAACATTGATGACCAACGAATTGGGAATCTCACTAAAAGAGACCAATCTACCTTGAGTGTACAATAAATGAGCCAAGCCATATTGACATGTGATGATTGCATCCAGCTGCCGCTGATCGCAGCGCGAGTATAAACAGGCAGCAGTTGCAGCGCATCCTCAGGTTTTCTCTGAGGAGTCGAGCCAGTGTGGCCCAGCCACTCAGCAGTGGTACAGCAGCTGTGGAGACACAACGTGACGTGTCTATTTCCTCCTTTACCGAATGAGGGTTACATACATAACCAAAACATTCCCTTTCATCAAGTCACTTTCAATGTCTCAACAATAATCAACACATTGGGGGATCCCTACCAAAGCGCCATGGATGCTCCATCCTGTGTTCTGTGCAAGCCTTTTGTGCAAATTTGGATGTAAGATAGGGCATGCAGTAGGAAAGCCAGCCACTGTTGTCTTAGTCCAAGTGTACCCACTCACTGAGATTGGAACAGGAATGTTGCAAAAGAGGGTTTTGGAAGCACTTACACATATGGGTAACTATTTAGATACATGTGGAAGATTGACAGGTGGTTGTAACCCTCTTCAGGAAGTGGGCAGAGAAGTCTACTGGAGAAACACAGGCTTCAAGCTATAACGTGGAGAATACACATATGTGACCCACTTAAGTCATTACATATGGCACCACGCCGTCTACTAGTTCTAACAGATTCATCAAGTCTGTGAGCTGCTGAGGGTGATGGAGGTGGTCAAAAGGGTCTATAGTATGGACTCTCTGGAGCAATTTAGCAAGCTGACACTAAGCTTGGGCCTCTCGGTGGTTCTACCTTTTTGAGGTGAGAACACAGGAAGATACCCGCTCAACATGAAGACTATAGAATCTAGCAAATGTGCTCTTAGCACCAGAGTCAGGGCCCAAGAGGGTACAAAGGGAGGGCGAGAAGGGTTCACTGGAAGAAAGCATTTTTGCACAGGCCTTGTGACCAGCTGTGTCTGTCCCAGTGCGTCAGGCCCAAGTGTTCAGAACAACGGGCAGTGGGACGCTTCTGGAGAGGCAAACAGGTTTACCTGAGTGGCTTAGAATTGTTTCCAATTCAGCTGGACTGTCAGGGATGGAGTCTTGTTCAAGGCAAGGCGCACTGCTAACAGCTCTAGGCAATTGATATGCCCTGCAGTTGAGGGTCCATCCACACCCCTATGACTGCCCACCTCAGGACTCAGCCATGGAACCAGTGCTGAAGCGGTCTCATATAAAGCAGCCAACAGCATTGATACTGCCACTGAAGCTGGAATATGCCCCAAGAACCTCTGAAATTGTTTCAGTGGGAACACTGACCTGCCTACAAATTCAAGCAGTTCTACACCGACTGAGCACGTTACTCCTTGAGGTATGCTATCTGTTAGATCAAATCCAACTTCATACTGAAGTTGCTCTTTTGACCCAAAAACCTGATAACACAACTGGTTGAGGTGCCTGAGCACCAGGTCCCTGTTCTTGAACAACTGATTCCAAGACTGTGCTAGTATGAGTCAGTCATCGAGATAATTGAGAAATGCAAACACCTTGCTGTAACCGCCCGTAGCTGCCCGCTACGGGAGGCGGATGGTTGGAGGCAGCAGCTGCCTGCCAGGGCAGGGGTAGCCTCGGAGGGATAGCCGTCAATGTGATTCTCAGACAGCCTAAACTAGTGCCTGAAGTTGTCCTCCCTTGACATCTGCCAATAAAAGGACTAGATTGAGGCAAAGGCACCGCAACTCTGAGATGGTCATGTTGCTACAATAAGAACATGACTCATCCACAAGCGATCGTGACCATCACCCAGTGTCAAGTAATGACCACATCCAGAAGCGTGAATGTGAATGCCCTTTAAGGAGAAAAGGCTCTTTTAGGATGCTTAAGCACACAGGTTAGATGGCTGCCTGCAACAGAAACAGTGGGTAGTGCTGCCTGATGTGGGCAATACACTTGAAATAGCACTGTTCCAACAACACAAAGAAGCTCTCTTGAAATAAGCTGAACATTTCTCATTCACAGAACAGACTTGGTAAAAGCAGAACAATGGATACTGCTGCTATACTGCCTATTTATACTCACACTTTGATCAGTAGCAGCTGGATACAATCACCACATGCCAATATGCATTGGTTAATTTAGTTTACACTTTAAGTAGATTGGTCTTTCTAGCGAGAATGATACTGAATGTGACTAACTGAAAGGGAAGTAATTGTTCAAAGAGCTGTTTTTTTGAGCAACAAAAAATCTGTAATGGTGATTTGAGTGCTGATCCTGAAAATAATTATAAATGCTTCATGTAACTGCAAACTGCATTGTTACACAGGAGTAATCCTGCGATTCAGACTTTCCTTCACATCTTTAGAAACGCGGTTGTGGACTTGCAGAAAGTTGGGATGTTCAAGATCAGCGTTATATGAGGCCAAAGCACCTGCCTTTAGTGGATGTTCTCTACCCACCGTATACATTAAAATGTCCCCCAAAGGCAGTGAGGAGCTGGTGATGCTAAGTGTGGCAAGAGAAGTGTTTTTTGATGGCTCTCTGGACTGAGAACAGGACTGGGACCGTTGTTGTCTGTAATAGAAACTTGGAATGCTTGTATAGGGAGAGGATGAAGGGGAAGGAACAGTTTTAATAAACTCAAAGTGTTTAAAATGAGCCTCTTTGTTTTTTTCAATGTAGATGTTGACAGCCAACACACCGATGACCTCCGCCACAATGAAGGAAAGTACACCTGAGTAGAAGGACCATCCATAGCTGTACAGGTTTTTCTTATCTTCTCCTTTCTTATCACTAGGGTCTCCGGCATTACTGGAGATGTAAACAATGATGCCGATGATATTGCTAAGACCTGATGAAAAGTAACAAATGTATATATAAGCTTCTAATTGGATTACTTAAATAATCTAGCCATAATCTTAAATAAAGACTAAAGGTTTTTTTTATTATTATTCCCAGCTGAGAATCTTGATAGTTCTCATAGAATGCACTTTCATAATGTCTGCTACAGTCATGCAACAATTCTTTTATTAAAAATATTGCATTGTAAAGTTTAAAATTTAAGTAAATGATTGTCAAACATACGTAAATGGTTTTTAAGTTGATTATGCACATCATTATGAATTAATGAAATTGAAGTTTAAAGTACTTGTCACATGTGCTTTTTTTTTTTTTTTAAAGAAAATTAAATTAGCAAAATGAATCAAAAATGTATAATATACTCATTCCTTTACCTTCATGCATGTACGAAAATCCTGCTTTTAATACATTCAATATATTTAAATATATTGAAATGCTATAATTACTAAACTTGTCATTTGCTATTGGAGACTGTTCTTAACTGAAAGTTAAGGATACTGTTAATGGCAAGTGCTGTACCTGCAGATACAAATAGGATTCCTGCACTCAAAAGAATGTTGTTTCTGCTGCTATAAATCTGGCCCAGCCCGACACAAAATCCCCCCAAAAGAAGCAGGATGGTACTCAGGATAGGAAAGAGACTGGATGCTCGCACTAAGCCTGCAACACAAAAGCAACTTAGCAAACCATTAGGCTATATCATTATACACACACACTAGTTAACATTATTACATATTATATTGAAACAAATAGCCTATACAAATACATTTATTTTTTTATACAGACCAGTGGCGGAATACCACTTTGAACAGTTCTTTATGATAGAAAATGAACTTTATGAAGAAAATGAACTCACGGAGGAGATACTCTGAGCTGTCTGTGTCATAGTCATTATCCACAGAAAAATGATTGATCCAATAGCAGCTCCCATTGTTGATCCCTGTGCCAAACATAGGAGATGCTGAATTTTATGTAATGAAATGTTTCATTTGAGTGTGTTTCACTCTTCTATGTATTCATATATCTTTAAAAGAAATCCCTGATGCCTTTGTCACAAAAGCACTCAAATTTGTTTTATGTAACTATCATGTTCAGACTCCACACCTGATTATTTCATTTAAAGAGTGCACTTCATTACAAGATAAACATAATTCCAGTTGTTTAGACATGCTTTTCAGAGGGAATATTTAGAAGTTTATTTCTTTTGTGTGACCTTACCCCAAATCTCCTATTTTATTAAACATTTATTGAATCTTAATATTACTTTATGCAAAATTAGATTTTTCTATGCCACAGGTAGCTATTTTCTTGTTTTCATTGTCATAATCTTTTATCGTCTGTTCTTTCTGTGATTCTAAGGACAGAATAAACTCTAAAATATTATTAGCTTATTTGCTTAGCATTGTCAAAACTGCTCATAGGTATTTCAACCCGACTATTCATTTGATGGTCAATGTTTTAAAAGGTTTTTTTCAAAAGACAAATGAAAGAGCCTCTGGTGCAATCTTGCCTTTTGAAGCCATAGACTCTTATTAATGCACAAGAGAAGAATAGTTTCACGGGCATTTTCTGATTAACTCGTTTTGTAAACAAACTAATTTAAAACTTCACCAGCATGTTGAAGGGTTTTACATTAGAAACAGAAGGCTACATACGTTTTTGAATATTATACGAATATGAATTTTAAGCTATAAAGTTCATATATTTAACCAGTATTTTGAGGGCTGGTTTCCCGGATAGGGATTAGATTAAGCCAGGGCTAGACCTTTGCTAATTTAGGACATTTAAGAATTTTTAGAAACATGTCTTACAAAAAATGCATTATCCTTGAGCATTTTAAGACCAAACAATGGCAATGATGTATTTTAAGATATCTCAGTGCAAGCCTTTTCCAGTTTAGACAGCTCTTAACATTTATTTTAATCTAGGACTAGTCTTAAACCCTGTTCGGGGTTTAGTGACTGAGATTAACGTTAAATCCGTGAACATAACACGGCTGTAAAAGTATGATGCCTGGAAGAATGCACTAATTCAATAGGCCTACTTTCTATCTTAACTGTCGGTCCCTTACATTCATTAAAGCACTAAAAGAACATTCCAGTATTATAAAAGTTATAACTTTTATTTCTATTTGTACACATTAAACCCAGCCCATCCATTTACCTTCGATACAGCAGATCCTCCAAAGTCCAGAATGCGTGAGATCTCCTCTTGTTTTCTTCGCCTGCTGCAAAGTGTGGGCTTCGTCTGTTGCGTTGGTCGTGTTACAGATGTGAGCTCTAGAGTAGAGCCAGAAGTCGGTTCCGATCGCGACAGTCATCAGGCTGATCGCTGCGAACGCGCCTAAGCTCGTAACTACAATCTGAACGCCACGACCAAACCAAGCCATGACAGCGCAGACTGGACTGAACTGAGCGCATCAGGACAACTTCACAGTACATTTCACATATCTCTGGTGCGTGTCTAAATTCATCCACGCATGATGAGCACAGAAGTCTTACTTTTTTTTCCACCGTTTTATCCGCTTAAATGAACGCAGGTTTTATCGGGAAATTAATTGTGACAGTAAAAATAATTTAAAAAAAAAGAAAAAAAAAGTGATTTTGTATTTTCTAATAATGACACTTTTTAAATTAAGTCATATACACATTTAGCTATATATTCTAATGTTTATTCAGAAGCCTTTCTTACCCAATCAGGGACTATTTTAGCCCTAATCCCTATATAATTTGAGACATAACAATTATTATATTTTCGAACTTCATACAGTGCCCATAGAAAATCATCATACCCTATGAAAACCTTTACCTTTTCTCACACCCTGGAAAATAATACACATAGTACACATTATAATTCTCATCATTAGAATAAAAAATTAATTAAATTAAATTAAATTACAGAGGATTAATCAAAATGAATCAGTGAAATGCCTGGTTTGGTAAAGTGATCAGCCTCTTAGAGTACAACATTATAAACTTGCCCAGGTGCAAGCAATCAAGTTCCATGTTAAACACCGTTAATTGGTTGATTTCACCATGGTTGGGAAAGTGCTTTCAAAAGACCTTTGGGATAAAGTTGTAGAAAGGCAAAAGTTAAGAGAAGGCTACAAAAACATTTCAAAGGCTTTAGCTATCCATTGGAGTACTGTTCAGAGCATCATTAAGAAGTGGAAAGCTTATGGCACCACCAGCATATTGCCAGGATCAAGCTGTCCATCCAAATTAAATGACAGATTCAGGAGGACATTGGTAAGAGAAGCTACCAACTTTAAAGGACTTGCAAGATGTTATGGCTGTGTCTGGTCAGTCTGTGCATGTGACTGCTATCTCCAAAGCTTTACACAAAGCTGGCCTGTATGGCAAAGTGGCACGAAAGAAGTCTTTCATTAAAAAAAAAAAAAAGAGTCACACGCGGTCTCGCTTGCACTATGCAAAGACTCATTTGAAAGAGGTGCTATGGTGCTGAACTCCAAGTGTAATGTTTGACGAAAAACAAACACGGCACACCACCGGAAACACACCATACCTACTGTGAAGCATGGTGGTGGCAACATTATGTTGTGGAGGAGTTTCTCTTCAGCTGGAACTGGGCGATTGGTCAGAATCGAAGGTAAAATGGTTGCTGCCAAGTACATCAAAATTCTTGAGGGCAAACCTGCATCTGTTTGCTAGACAACTGAAGATGAGCAGGTCATTCCCCTTCCAACACAACAATGACCTAAGCATACTGCCAAAACAACAGCGAAATGGCTCCAACATAAGGTAAATGTCCTTGAGTGGCCAAATCAGAGCCCTGACTTAAATCCAACTGAAAATCTGTGGATGGATTTGAAGAGAGCAGGCCATTGCCGCTCACCAAAGAATTTGACTGAACTTAAGCAATTCTGTAGGGAAGAATGGGCAATATTCCCCAGTCAAGGTGTGCAAGGCTGGTACAGACATTTCCAAAAAGACTGTTAAAAAAACTGTATAATTAATGCCAAAGGACTGATTACTTTTCCAACTCCGTTATTTTATTTTTTTGTTGATTATTAATTCGAAGAACTTTTTTTAACTTTTCTTTAATAGTTTTTTTGTAAGACAAAATTTGTAAAAGCTGGTAAAGTTATTTTGGATGGGGTTTGATTTCAGGCTTCATGACAAATAAAAGTAAAAAAATTTTTATTGTCCTAACCATTGGAAACTTAACCTTCCAATTTTATTGATGCAGATGTATTTATACTGTAAATTGGAAGGTCAGGTTTTACGCCAACCTACAGTATGCAGAGCTTAAGCTTAAATAAAAAAATTTCAGTGGTTCATTCAGTGGTTACAACATAAAATCTATTGGGAAGAATTTTTCAATTGTGGAACCAAACAAACAATAAACAGACTTTAATATAACACTTTCTACTGGAAGCTTAAGCATTCTTCTAACTAAAAAGGTATAATCAAGAAATAAAACTCCTAAAACTGTACACCTTGCCTGTAGTTTCATGGTAAATTAACAAACCAAGAATTATTTCCAAAAAATGTTTAATGTGGATGCTGGAGCAACATCAGAATAGTATTATGCTTTTTTTCTTGTCAATAATGTTTAAATGTAATACAAGGCATTTACTTAATACAATAGGGGTTGGGGAATGAGGGATGAGAGGCTTCATATGGAGTTTAGAGCGAGGTCACAAACATGAAACATAAGGGAAAACCTTAAGTGCGAAGTAAATAATCTTATGGAAACAGACTTACATTTTTCTCAGTCTGAGTGCCGCATTGTTGTCATTAACAGAATTTAAACCAAAGCATTAACAGCAAAAGTTTATTTAACATGCGTTTAATCAAATGTTTCACGGTGAAAAAAGAAAAAAAAAACGGTGTACCAAAAACTCCCTGACAGGCTCTACTGGAGGTTGTGGATCATCTCTTCCTTGGCAATGAGATGAGTAGTTTTGTTGACCAGAGACATGAGAGAGTTCAGTTTTTGAGACCAGTCATTCAGAAGATCGTTAGGGTCCTTGGGCCGCTGGAAATTAATGATACCAGCGAGGCGGTCCACTTTCGCATAGATGGTCTTATTGACCACCAGGTTAGATAAGAACTCTTCTGATTCCTACAAGAATAGAATTTGTTGAAATGTTTCACATTTTGTTTAGCTATTATTGAGTGTGAGAGAAAGAGATTGGGGAAAACATCAATGCCTTAATTTAAAAGAAAAAAAAAAAAGAAAAAGAAGAACTCACATCGATAGAGAGGTCGAGCAGGGCTGCCATTCTCCCCATTGTGATGCTTGTATAATATTTCGCCATTATTCTGATGTTCTGGTAATAGCGAGACAGACAGTTATCGATTAGCAGTGTGGAATGAAACCGACAACACAATAGTTCAAAACACAACTAGATTAGTACATGATTTCTAGTTCTAAAAACGTATAACATTGAATTTAAGATGTTAAAGTAATAATATTATTCTATAAACTAGTATTTTGTAAATAATGCTAACTTTACTAAGCATTTTAACAAATCATGCAGCCCTAACCTGATCCTCTTTGATACATTTTTGGTCTCATCCTCATACAAAGCTACTGCATGGCTTATGAGAGTCTGTTAATCGAATTTTATAACACTTTATATCTATCTATTTTGAACCTTGAAAGGCCCACGGTCCATTATATGAAAACGCATAGAAAAGTGCAACCAGTACAATACTTTATAATCATCCTTTTGTGTCCCATGATAGTCAGAAATGGGTTTTAAATAACTTTTATAAAAAAAAATTATGACAATTTACATTTTGTGTTGAATTATTTTAAGACAGGTTAAAAACAGATACAGACAATTAGGCATCCAATATCAGCAAAAATGAGATCAACTCACATGTTCTACCACTCTGTTTTTCAGATCTTTCCATCGCTTTTCTCCCTCTTCTGTGCAGGTGAAGACATCAGTGTCTGGAGTTCCCATGGAACCCTCCCTCAGTTCCTTTCCATAATCCTCCACTACAGATGACCAGCGCATCAGCTCCATGGTGGTGAACTGTTTCAGCAGATCCCTGGCAAGAAAGAGATGAGAAAGGTAAACTCTTCTAACTTACATCCCTGAACTCTTGCACAAACTTCACGTGTGTTATGGAGCTTTTACCTGTATTTGGGTATTTCTTCAAGTTTCTTGTCAATGCTGATTCTATGAACTAGATCAGACTGCTCATTGTCATAAGGTGCCAAAATCACATAGAGCACCACACTCTTCAGAGCCTGAAAGATACACGAGACATGTTCAGATTTGAATAAAACTAGATGTTTTTTTGTATTACTAAAGTAAAGAGCAGAGCTAAAAAAGAATAACCAAGACAGGAATAATAACGCCACTATAAAAGGTACCTGCTGCCATTTGGAGGCATCTTCCAGAATACAGGGGGTGTCATATATGGCTCTGTAATGTTTACATATGGACAGGTAGGAGCCCTCGTGCTGATCAACTTGAATCATCAGATTATAATATTTCAGTTTCAAATCCTAAACATTAAAGAAAATCCGTCTTTATAAAAATACAATAACTGAACACACCACCCACAAAGATTAGAAACTGACTGACAAGAAATCAGACAAAACAGAAGACTAGAACAGACCTCACTGCCCTCCTCCTGGAAGAATTTAGTGCTGATCTTTTTGCTAATGATCTGTGTTCGAATGTAGTCCTTGACAGCAATGCACAGCCTCATCTGCTCCAGAATAAACTCTGCCTTCTCTTTCTTCTCCATTGATCCATAGGTCTCCACCTGCAGAGGGTCAACATAATAATCAACATACGGCATGCTCTTTTGTCAGCAAATGTGCTTCTTTAACAAAATCAAAAAATGTAAATGTTACTTTTTCGTTTGTACACTCCAGGATTATATATAAATTAGTGGTGGGCCGTTATCGGCGTTAACGCGCTTGTGTTAACGCGAGACTCTTATCGCGCGATAAAAAAATTATCGCCGTTAATCTACCGACAAAGTTGGGTCGGAGTATATAC
>JAUMHQ010000058.1:7224367-7253618 GCA_032361165.1 Enteromius paludinosus
AATCTAGATTAATTTCAAAATTAATCTAGATTAATCTAGATTAAAAAAATTAATCTATGCCCACCCCTAATATAAATACATCAAATATTCCACAAATAAAAACATCATACTTGTATAGTCTAAAATGAAATTAAATACAAATATTAGAAAAATATATTTTCACATCATGAATATTAACATTTTGATTTGATAGGCCTTAAGAGCGCAAAGATGTGGCAAAGCTCTTGCCAGCACTCACCTGCAGTTCCTGCAGAATGGATGCAGCCTCTTTCACGTCTCCATTTTGCTCTTTGATATGGGCCAATGTTTTAGTCAGCCTGGCACGCTCAATCTCCACATATATCTACAAGTATGAATGCAGCATGAATAAAGTGTAAAGCTGATACTCACAACAGAAGAGTGAGCAAACTGATCAAACTATAAAAACAGTGGAACTGGAGACCTTTCCTGCAGTGACGGTGCGTAGCGTATCAATGAGCCTGAGTTTGATTGACAGGTCAGTCACAGCATCAACGTATGTATAACATTCCTGTACCATCTTTGCAACAGCCTGCAAAGGAAAATTAAGAGAATGTTATAACCACCTACATCATCTAAAGAAACCAACAACATATTAAGAAAATCAGAGAATAACAATTTTTACTTGTTGCTTTTTCTTTGTTATCTATCTATTGCAAGTGAAAAATTAATGGCAAGAATAACTTGATATCAGTGGAAACGGTAAATATTACAGTAAAAATAAGTCACTGATATTCTACATTTTATGCCATCTTTACTACATCACTGTAACAAAAATGTTCAGCTATTGTTTTATGTTACATTTATATAATGTAACATGAAATATATTGCCTAAAATCATTGTATAGTCCAGTGACATTCTTGCATAATCTCCATTTTACCCAAATAATAATAAAAAACATTGCACATGTATTTTTAAACAGACAAGCTAGTGCAAGCAGTCAAAAGGCATTTTCATTAGCCATCATGAACTCAAGCACTGGCTCCATGATATGTTCAAAACCGTATTCCTACCTGCTTCAGCTGGCTTCTTCTCTTTGACAGCAGCATGATGTTTTCATTCAATGCATCCCAGTCTTTGGCTTCATAGCATAACTGAACTATAGCCACCAGGATCCTGGAGGTTGACACCATATCTGAAGCCTAGACAGAAGAGACGCATACAAACAATGCAGAGCATTTTAATAGTGAATAAATTCAATCTAGATTCAGTTATCACAGTGGAACACTTACAGTTCTTGTTTGCTTCTCTAGTGACAGCAGACTTTCAATGGCCTCCTGCAGTCTGCCATCCTTAAAAGCAAAAGCAGAATATTATGTTAGGGTTAACTCAAGCATGTTAAAGCTAAAGTTCAAATCACTGTGCATTTCGCAGTAATTGCTTATCATAGATGAAATGTTAATGGTGAAGTAGGCTAAAAACCCAGTCAAATGTCTACGTTACAACGACAACAGTTTTCTGAAACGGTTATGTTCGCATAACAAAACATTCGTCTTCAATTAAACGTGCTACAGAGCTTTATAATAAATACTTCAATCATAGTCTAATTCTGGAATGATTAGGTGAACGTTAGCTTTAGCACGCAGCATGACTCAGCCGCTCATTCACACTTACTTTGGCCATTTTCTCACACTCAGGCAGACGCTGATCTACAGTCGCAGTGTAGTCAATCTCCATCTTCACTATACGTCCATCTGATCGTTCAGCTCTGTCTTCGGACATTATTACTGCTTGTAGTAGGAAGAATTCACTGTGAATGGGATAACCACAACTCTAACAGCTCGCTGTTAATCTTCTTCTTCGTCTTCTTTTCTTCTTCTTCTTTGACGCTTGGTTGGCAAACCCGCTTTTGGTATGCATTCCGCCACCTACTGGTATGGAGTGTGAAGTATTCTTCTTCTTTGGGCTTCAACGGCGGCTTGCATGCAAGATTGTTGCACTACCGCCATCTTCTGGATTATTTTCTGCGATGCTATTTCAGTTTATTTCCTCTCGTTTGTTTCTCTTCATCAAATCCTTCTATCCTATTGAAGTTATTATACATATTTTTCCTGGCTTGCCTAATTAATTACACCACTTTGCAGAATATCTTTTACACCTGCCCCCTCCAGCCCATCCCCTAATTCTTCCATCATGATTCTCTGCTTTTCATACCTTCTGCAATTTAAAATTACACGTTCTATGGGTTCTAATATCTGGTAGTACTCACAAAAAGCAGTCAGATGTTTCCCAATAATTTGTAATGTACTATTTAAATTACTGTGTCCTATTCTTAATCTTTTCATCACTATTTCTTCTCTGTCCCTCCCCAGCTCTTCAATGTACCAACTTTATTTTGAACGATATACATATGTCTTCCTTTCGCTTCCCTGTCTGCATCCTTCCAATCAATATTCTTACTAATTTATAATTTATACCCTAACAATACATCTCACAATGCATGTCAAAGCAAATGAGAATCATGAGATCAAAGGAACTGCCTGAAGAGCTCAGAGATAGAATTGTGGCAAGGCACAGATCTGGACAAGGTTAAAAAAAAAATTCTGCTGCACTCATGGTTCCTAAGAGCACAGTGGCCTCCATAATCCTTAAATGGAAGACGTTTGGGACGATACCCAGATAGCACACGGACATCTGCAAGATGTCTGTTAAGCATCTCTTGATCTGGAATGCATCTGCTGTTTACAAACGTCTGGTAGACGTCTTTCAGATGTCAGTTTTTCATACATTCTAAATCATAAACATCTTAAAGATATCTTACAGACGTCTTTTTGACATCTAAAAGGAGACATCCAATAGACGTGGTGCAGGTGAGCAAACAACCTAAATAATATGCCTTGCAGATGTAAATGCAGACTAGATGTTCATGTGATATGAACTGGCCTAGAGCTGGCCGTAAAAACCATGCAGATGCTCATACCACCCGTCGCCACGAGCACACGAACCGCTTAAACTGCTTTACTGCAAAGGACTGAAAGCTGAGTTGCAGGCATAACTGGCTTGTCGTGACGAGGGAAAGAGCCTAGAACAATTTATGGAATTGACCATCCGCATCAACAATCGTATGCAATCACGCCATGGGCATCGATCTAGCCGTCAGCCCGTACCACTTACGATAAGCACTGACTCTGAACACATGCAGATTGGATTTACTTGTCTATCCCAGGATGAGATAGAAGAGAGTGCGGAATCACCTTTGTCTTTACTGCGGTCAGTCAGGACATCTTCATGCTTCATGAAACATTCGCTAAAACTCATGATTTTCCTCTCATTCCATGTCAATCCCGGGTGGCAGTGGCAGCCCTAGATGGACAACCTCTCGGGCCAGGGAGAATTCAGTTAACTATGGAGGAGATTGAACTACAAGCTAGCCTGTTGCATATCGAGATTATTCGTCTTTTCACCATTCACTCACCTGACTACCCCATCATTCTCGGACTCCACTGACTCGAGAAACACAACCCTGTGATTTCATGGACCGATAAACAAATCATTCAGTGGTCCCCGAACTGTCATCAGGATTGTCTCAACACCCCAGTCAGAGTTACCCATTCCCATGGAGGAGGAGGAGAAACCTAGGTCAGAACTTCTTCACGAACTCCCAGCTGAGTATCATGACCTTGCAATTGCCTTCAGTAAAAGAAAAGCCACACAGCTACTCCCTCATAGACCCAGCAACTGTGCAATTGAGCTGATTCCAGACACTGTTCCCACCAGGGGCTGTGTTTTCCCTCTGTCCCAACCTGAGTCAGAGGGCATGAAAGAATACATCAAGGAGGAGATTGCTAAAGGGTTCATTTCTCCATCCACCTCTCCAGCCTCTGCAGGGTTCTTCTTCGTTAAAAAGAAAGATGGCGGTGTGAGACTGGTGGTTAACTGGCCTCAAACCCAGAAGGTGAAGGAGATACAGCGTTTTCTGGGCTTTGCCAACTTCTATCGTAGATTTATCTGCAACTTCATTCAAACTGCTGCTCCACCTCCATGACAAAGAAAGTTTCAACTATGCTCAAATGGTCACCTGAAACGACCAGGCTCGCAGAATGGCAAGGCAGATGCCCTCTCATGCCAGTTAGACTCCCTGCTCAGAGACACAAAACCAGAGTCCACAATCCCTGCTTCTATCATCGTCACCCCGGTACGTTGGAACATCATGAAGGAAATAGATGAAGCTCAGACTACCAACCCAGCTCTGCCTACCTGCTCACCTGAACCTACGTGCCCAGGAAACCTCCATAAACGACTCCTCCACAGGATTCACGACAACCCCAGTGCTGGTCACCCAGGAATCACTGCCACCATTGAGCTCACCTATAACTGCTTCTGGTGGTCCACGTTACAGAAAGATGTCATTCAGTTCGTCTTGCAATGCCCCACTTGAAACATTTCAAAGTCATCGCATCAAAGATCCGCTGGACTTCTCCAACCTTTACCAGTTGCTCAGAGACCTTGGTCACCTTTAGCAATCGACTTTGTCACCGACTTACCTGCCTCCAGGAGTTACACCACCATCCTCACCGTAATCGATCGCTTCTCCAAAGCATGTAGACTCATTCCCCTTATTAAACTCCCCACGGCCTGGGAAACGGCAGAGGTCATGATGGAGCAGGTATTCCAGTTTTACGGTTTACACAGAGTGTCCGATCGGGGTCCTCAGTTCACCTCCCGCAATCACGCGATATACGCCTCCATCAACCCTGCAAGAAACTAAGCCCTAGGTATGTGGGTCCATTCAAAATAACAAATAACACGTGTTTCATACGTCTTGAACCTGCTCATTATCGCATTTCTCCAACCTTCCATGTTTCACTGCTCAAACCCGCCGGTGGGCAGAGAGGAGAGAAGGACCAGGATGAGGTCGCGGAAAGCAGCACCCCTCCCTTGATCATCGACAGCGAGGAGGCCTATCGAGTTCATGAAGCGTCAGAACAGCACTTGCTTCAGGAGCCACTCAAATGGAAAGGGCTCTGTCACAAACTGCACCTCTGTGGCTCTCTCCGATCGCCAATGGAGGGAACCCTCACCTGAGTACTAATTTACTCCGTACTGCATTTCCCATAATTCCCTGTACCTAGGGCTAATCACCAGCCCAGGTGTTCCTTAGTACCCTTCCCTTTATAAACCGTGCTCCCGGATTGGTCAGACGCAAAGTCTTGTTTGCCCGGAATGCATTACTGAGCGTTTCTTCTGTTTGTTTCCTTACGGTGTCTTACTTTGGACTGTTTACCCTACTTTGACTGTTTGCTGCCTGCCTTGTTTACCTCTGCCTGGTATTTGATTACGATTCTGTCTTGTCTACATTGCCCTGTTTGTTGTTACTGACCCTGCCTGTCAACCTTGATTAAAGTTTACTGCAAATGGATCCAAACTATGAATGCAGTGGTATGTTTGAAAGATGAAATAAGATGTGATGAAGATCTTATTTCATCTTCCAAATATACCACTGCATTCATAGTGCCATGTGGAGCATTGATATTCATGGTGGAAAATAAAGGCAGTTTCTTTTCATTTGTAGGCTACATATGTCATAAATAAGAACTTGTTTAAGAATATTATCAGTTACAAGACCATTATTCTTAATTAAGTGTAAATAGGTGTTTCATGCTTATTACTCGTGAATAAAAAGCTTAGTTAACTAAAAACAAACCAGGTTTGATGAGCCGCAACCGACGAGTTATCGCCCACGGGAGCGACAGAGCTGAGAATCGCCTCGGGGCCTGAAACTATGACGCCAGACCAGGTGCGAGCTCCGGAAAGTGAGGGAAGCTCTGTCCTTTGCACCATGGCTGAGGGTGAGCTAAGTGATCTGGGGCTGTTCACGAAGGACACTGTTTACTGGAAGACTCCAGTTCCCGCTCCTCAGGCGCGCCCCCAAGTGCCTTGCAGGCTCCCTCCACTTCCAGCTCCTCGGGTGCGCCCCCCTGTGCCTGCATCTACTATGTAAAATAAAGACCGGCCCTCCCACCCATCCATGTCCATGCCACCAGCCCCGTTGCTCACCCTCAGCCCACCATTTGTGTGCTGGTCTCGTCACGGGTCTGCCAGCTTCCATCGGCGTCATGGGTGGAAGATCCCTCAGATCCGCCTCCAGCCTCAGAGTCCTGGATCATCGGCTCTCCGGCTTTGCCTCGGGCTCATCACTGGGTCTACATTATGGCTGGGTTCTGGGTCCCGCCGGACTCCTCCTGCTCCGGAACCCTGGTCTCTGTTCCTCATCCTCCTCCCGGTTGCCCGGCCAACTGTCACGCCCCGGACTGTGTTTTGTTCATGTTTTCACTTCCCCATGTGCTCTGTCTCTGTTTGACCTAGTTTCTGTCTATTATTGATTATGTTCAGGTGTGTCTCGTTTAACTAGCGTCATTGTCTGCCCTATTTTAAGTTACGTTGTGTTCAGTGTCAGATTGTCCGGTCATTAATGTTGTTTGATGTCTGTTGGTGTGGATACCCTTCTTGCCTGTTTCATTGCACTTGGATTATTAAAAGGATTAGTATCACAAGAGCTTTGTATCTGCCTCCTTGCTTCACCACACGCAGATTGTGACACGTATGCAGCCTACAAATTTTAACAGTATATTGAACACATCTTTATTTAACAGATTTCTTAATGAAAGCTGTATTAGTATATATCTAAGGATCTCTATTCGTTGTATTAGTTATTTTATTCGCATATCCTTTACATTTTATTAAAACATTCTTAACTGTTCCAGGCTGCTCATATATAGTGGGGCAAAAAAGTATTTACGCAGCCACCAGTTGTGCAAGTTCTCCCACTTAAAAAGATGAGAGAGGCCTGTAATTTTCATCAGAGGTATACCTTAACTATGAGAGACAAAATGAGAAAAAAATCCAGAAAATCACATTGCAGGATTTTGAATGAATGAATTAGTAAATTCCTCTGTAAAATAAGTATTTGGCCACCTACAAACAAGGAAGATTCCTGGCTCTCACAGACCTGTAACTTCTTTAAGAGGCTTAGTACAAAAGATACCTGTCCACAACCTCAAACAGTCCAAACCCACTACGGCCAAGACCAAAGAGCTGTCAAGGGACATCAGAAACAAAATTGTAGACCTTCACCAGGCTGGGAAGACTGAATCTGCGATAGGTAAGCAGCTTGGTGTAAAGAAATCAACTGTGGGAGCAATTATTAGAAAAGGGAAGACACTGATAATCTCCCTCGATCTGGGGCTCAACACAAGATCTTACCCCGTGGGGACATATTGATCACAAGAACTGTAAGCAAAAATCCCAGAACCACACGGGGGGACCTAGTGAATGACCTGCAGAGAGCTGGGACCAAAGTAACAAAAGCTTTCATCAGTAACACCCTGCGCCACCAGGGACTCAAATCCTTCATATATATATATCGGATAGATATGATTTATTTCTGAGTTTTGTTGTGAGATCCAGTTAAAAAGGTAAACTTTTATTATGGAACAGGCCCCGAACTGTGTATGTGTTTGTGTCTGTTTTCACTTATGGACTCATATCAATGAACTCATGTCTCCGCCCACCTTGTATGTTGTTATGGTGTTTCATTGTTGGCTCCACCCACTGACCTAGTTCTATGTGTTGTGACGGCCGATCAGCGTCGCCCTGGCAACTAAACATAACCAGCTGGAACTCATTTGCCCGGGCCAATCGATCACGGCGGGACGAGTATAAAAGACGCACACAAACAAGGAAGTGTTGAGCAACGACTCCATTCTACGAATGCTGGCGAATAACTTACCTTTGTTTTCCCTCCAGATGGAACGCCGTAAGCGAGGACACCGGGGCTACATTCACGCACGGAAGCACCACTCACGAGCACCTGGAAGAAGGAAGAGGGATTAAGAATATTCACCGCCACACTGAGCACTGCCACCACCACAGTATTGAAATATTCACCTGTTGTTGGCAAATAAATCCACCCTCCGGGGTTTTTGTGTTCACTACCTCCGTGTCTGTCGTGCTCTCTAGCGCCAGGGATCACAGTGTATATAACCCGGATGTTTTTGTGTGTCGTCGTGTCGTTTTGCCACTCCATGTTTCTTTCTGTGTTTTGATCTGTTGTTACCAACCTCGTCTGTTTTTGACCACCGCCTCTGTTTTTGCCCTTTTGATTGTATTTACTGTGTACCGACCCATGCCTGGACTCTGACCACTCTCTCGCTGTATCTATGCTATTCCTGTCTGCTGCCGATCGACCCTGCTTGTGATACCTCGCTCTTAAATAAACAATCTGCACTTGAATCCGAACGCCTCTCTCCGTGACACTAATAGGCCTACTATATAAAAAAAATTTATTATACATCAAATTGTAACACATTCGTTAAATGTGCCAGTATCACCTTCTAGTGGTTGGTTATTTGAACATTTGTATGTTTTGTATGTTTCACAGGAAGGAGCTTGTTGACAGTAGCCAACCAACACCATTGCTCCCAGCCAGCAATACAGCTGTAGGTGAAGACTTTTACAAGCTGTGACTACAGCAGAGATGTTCTTATATAATATTTAATAGACTGGTTGACTGGTTGTCTCCTCCACCACCTTGGACTCACACTCTCACAGACTCAGATTACCATCATGCATCACTCTCTCACTCCTGTTCATACTTGCACTAATGCACTCAAGCAGCTCATCACCACACTCACTCATTCATTATCACTATTATAAAAGCCAGTTTCACCATTCAGATAATCGTGAGGTCATGGTTTGCTTTGGCTGTCCTTTCTCTGTGTTTGTTTTTGCCTGGTTAAGACTCTGAGCTGATTCTCTGTGTATGATTGTTTTCTCTGCTCGTTTATCTTGACCTTGATTCTGCCTTGTCCTCATTGACCTGTTTGCAGTGTTTATGACCCTGCCTGTCGACACTAAATAATGTCTGCAGATGGACCCACATGTCTCTGTTCATCTCGTTACACTGGTGTTATTTTATACAATTTACAGCCTCTAAATTACTACTTTAGAGTATACCTATCCTGTTGTAGTATCTGCTTGATGTGGAGGTATTTTAGGACCTCAGTAATGTCAAATAATTTATTTTGTAGAGGTGTAGATGAGAGGGAGGAGCAAATATATTAAATATACACCACTGGTGAAGACTGGTTCCTCTCAGGGTTATTTTAATCACGACTATCATCCTTGAAGAGTTTTGGTTCCTGCCTTGCCATGTCAAACTGAAACTCTAATTGAAACTTTGCAGCACTTGTTTTACTTAAACTGTATTATCCTCTCTAGAGCTTTATTTATTATCCTTGTACTAAGTTTTTTAATTGGCCTATTTGGTGCACTTTGCATTCCCAGTAAAGATTATGATTTTGATGTTAAAAAATCAAACTATTTTAACTTTAAGTGTCATAAATAACAGTAATTGAGCTTGAAGCATATTGAAGTTTACTTAAAAAAATGTTTTAAACCTTTTTACCTAATTTAAACCACCAAATATCATGCATTTCCCCTATGTAACCATGCAGGCTCATATTTAATTTTCATAATACAAAACCTATGAGGTGTTTTCTCTAAGGTTCTCTCTAATCTTATTTTCAAATATGTAATTTAATGTAACAATTATAATAAAGGTTCATATGCCTTTCACGGTATTGTCCCCTTCAGATGAAACCTGGCAGAGTGAAATGACAATTAAATTGTCAATTACAATCATAAAGCAGCCATCACTTACTTGGAGGGAATAAAAAACTTGCTATGTCTGATTTTGAGCTGATAGCGTGGAAGAAACGGTAGTATCAGTAGGCTAGTTTCGTGCTGCAATGACATAATGGAGAATTCAGAACCAAAAAATCTGAGCGTTTTATTCCAGTCTTAAGGCCTTTACATTGGCTTCCGATTACATTTGCAAACTGATTTTATTTACTTTTTTATAAATCACCCAGTAGCCTAATAAACTGCTGAATAAAGACCTATGCCTGCAATTTATCAATTATTTAAAGGTTGAATCTTATATTAAAAGCAAAAAGTAATACAATAAATATAAATAAATTATTTAGGCAATGGATGACCTTTAATGTAATGGTTGTACTAAATTGAAACACGTTTTTAACAGCTCTTTTAGGCTTTTGCCACTGGGTGGTGCAGGATACAGTCATTTCTGCCTCATCTCTTCGACGCACAGTTGAGTCAGCTGCCGCATTCGATCACTTAATTCCTTGCTTCACAACCAATCACTAGGGATTAGTGAATGAGTATATATCCTAATATGTATATGTATGTATAAAATAACACCAGTCAGGGTGCTACAATGTTGTCTGTTTGGTAGGCTAAACAAGCATACTTATAACTTTGGGGGAAAAAACAAAAAAACATCCGTTCGAGAAACAATTTGTTGGTTTTGGTGCTAATTATTTTATGAATAATATTTTATATTTGTATAGTTAATATAGAACATATTTTCATTCAGTATAAGGTTTTGTTAATTTCACTCTTTGTTCATAACAGCATTTTAAACGCGTACTTATATTATTGTTGTGCATATAATAATTAAAAGAAAAAATAAACAAACAAACATCAATCCAGAGTCAACAAATAAATAAAGTCGTGTTTGTAAGATTTGTATGTATTCTGGCCATGACTTTTATTTTGACAGGGAAATTGTTGGTTGTACGCGTCTAGACACCAAATTCGTCAGTCAGAACACTACGCCTAAAAGAATATTTAACTGTCAGGCCTATTATATCCAGCGTTTGACTATGTATCGTGTTTGAAGTTGAACACCGCAAATCGGAGTATCATTGATGTCTCATTTTAAAAGTCGGGCATTAAAGCCTGTAACTAAAGTTGGAGTTTGACTCCATTCGTGTGTGCTGATTTTTTTTTCTTCTTCTCCAGAGTAACGTTACGGCCAAATCCGTACTGCTTACTTTGATCGAATGGGATCGTCTACTAGAATTCAGACAGCATGATCTAACTGTACCGGACAGAAACATGTGGAAGAGCGTCTCTCGTGAACTCTTGGTTGTTCTTCATATGTATTTCAGGGGCAGACTTTAAGTGTGGATTTTGGAATATCGACCATGGGCTCTCTAAAAGCTTTGCAGGACTGGTGCAGGATCCAGTGTGAAAGTTACAATAATGTGGACATTAAAAACATGTCTTCATCCTTCAGAGATGGACTGGCCTTCTGTGCTATCATCCACAGACACAGACCTGATCTCATGTGAGCACATCTTTTATTTGTTTGTTTTTCCCACTTCTCTGAAGATTCCATGCCTCATAAAATGCCATCATCTTAACAACCTTAATACAGGACAGTTTTAACTAATGGAAATACTGTTTACATGATTAATGGAAATGTAGGTTGTGTTGTGCTATTGTTAGGTGTGACTGTTAGTAAACAGGAAGTGACACGCAGTTTTATTCACATCGGGAATAGTTTAGCCCAAATGGACATTAAGTCATTTACAAACCTTCTTTATGCCAGTCCAATTTCTTAATCGAAATTCTTAATAATGTAGAATTAAAGCAATACCTTAAGAACATCTGCTGTATTTCAGTGTATATATATATATATATATATATATATATATATGTGTGTGTGTGAACTGAAATAGGTCCACAATGAAAAGATGAAGATCTATTAATTTAGCTTAATTTTAAATTGTAAACCAGATTGTTTTATACACTATAATTGCTATTATTAAATGTTATTTAAACTCTTAAGACATACTAGCAGATAAAGGCTTAATACAAAAAAATTTTTATTACTTCTAATATGGCAGTTTAATACTTATACTTTAGTGTAATTCTTAATGCTAACAAAACTAGATCTTATATACAGAAATAGGCTTTTAGACCAGAATATCCCTTCCCTTTTAAATTAGATATACCACCTGTCTTAATAAAGCTAGTTTTTATATTGGCCACTTCACTCATTTACTATTTTTCTAAGACTATAAAATACAGTTAAATGGACTTTTCTATGATAGGTGGTTAGTTGTGCATTATATAGGAAATACAGGATAGTTTTTTTTTGTTAGACACTAAATATGATTTCCATCTAGGTTAATTAATTGTGATTTCACAGTAGTGTAATGTATCTGTAAATAACCTTTTGGGTTTCTCACTTCATGTTTTGCTGTCACAAAACACAAAGCCACAGATTCAATGACTTGATCTAGATTCCTCAGGCTATCTGTCAGTATCTGCTGGGTAGATCACATGTTGTACTGTATGTAATGATGTGATGGGCATGTTGACTCATGCTGGAGACACACTCATTCAGTCCTTGTGTCACTCTGTTAAGTTGAAGCAAACTAGTCAGTATACTAAGGGAATAAAAAATATGGGCTACTGTATGTGCTGCTTAAAGGAATAGTTCACCCCAAAAATGTATTCTGTCATCATTTACTCACCCTCACGTAGTTCCAAACCTGTATGAATTTCTTTATTCTGCCAAACACAAAGGAAGATATTTTGAAAAAAGTTTGTAACCAGGCTGTTTTGAGCCAATTGAATTCCATAGCTCTTTTTTTTGTTTTTTCATAATATGGAAATTAATGGTGACCACAACAGCCTGGCTATTAACCAGGTGCACACACACAATGTTTTGTACTATGGTTACTAAATGGAGTGAAATTACATACATATATATATATATATATTATTGCTGTCAAATGATTAATTGCATCCAAAATAAAAGTTTTCTTTACAATATATATGCGTTTATGCTGTATTTTTTTATTATGTTTATATTAAAATACACGTACAGTATATATTTTGAACGTATTTACATGTAAATGCATGTATACATTTTATTTTCTTATATTTTATATTATATCTAAATATATTTAATATATAAACAACATATTTTCATTAAATATATACATGCATGTGTTAATAAATATACACAGCACATACAAACATATTATGCAAAGAAAAACTTTTATTTTGGATGCGATTAATCGTGATTAATCATTTGACAGCACTAACATATATATATTACAGTACAGGCAGATTCTCACTGAAGGCATCAAAACTATGAATGAACACGTGTGGAGTTACTTAACAAAATAAGGTGAAATAACTGAAAAAAATCTTTTATGTTCTAGTTTCTTCACAATAGCCACCCTTTGCTCTGATTACTGCTTTGCACACTCTTGGCTATTTTGAAGAAACTAGAATATAAAAGATGTTTTCAGTTATTTCACCTTTTTTTGTTAAGTAACTCCACACGTGTTCATTCATAGTTTTTATGCCTTCAGTGAGAATCTACCAATGTAAATGGTCATAAAAATAAAGAAAACACATTGAATGAGAAGGTGTGTCCAAACTTTTGGCCTGTATTGTGTATATATAAATATGAAAAAAAAGATTTGTGTGATGAATGACTGTAATTCTGCTAATGCTGAACATATTGTTTCTGTGTCCCCTAGAGATTTTGACTCCCTCTCAAAAGAAAATGTCTTTGAGAACAACCGTCTGGTGAGTTTGACACTCCACTGCCAAAAAAAAAAAAAAAAGAGAGGGAATGATTATAATTAAGACTGTTAACATGTACCATTAGGCAGAATCAACAGTTAACTGCTGACAGTTCTTGACTTGTCTGCTTTTTTTAGTTTTGCTTCTAAGGAGGAAGTGGTTGCAACAAAACACCTATGTGTTTGTATCGGTCACAGTAATGCTCGCTTTTTATAGTTAAGCCTAAATCATAAATCACCAATATTTTGCCTATTTGTGACTTTGCATAAACAGCAGTGTAAATGTGTACACTGACTATTTTTTGTACAGATGAATTATGTTTAAATGTTCATAAAATCATCTTAAATGTAAATATAATATCTAATATAAATGCCTAAATGTTAGCTGTACACTATACTAGACTATGTTTATATTGCTGTGCTGTTGTGACCTCACGCTCTCTCATTTTCTTTTTCCATTTCAAAGGCATTTGAGGTTGCTGAGAGTGAGTTGGGTATTCCAGCCCTGCTGGATCCAGAAGACATGGTGTCCATGAGTGTGCCTGACAGATTGAGCATCATCACCTATGTATCTCAGTATTACAACTTCTTCACTAACAAATCTCACAGTAAGTATTGAACACTGCAAATAGATATACTGACTTAAACTAACATTTTATTTACACAAACAGTGAGACAATTGCAAAGCATTTAGGCCTTTTATAATCTCCCCCGATGCTTAGTAAATCAAAAATTTCCAAAAGTGACTACAGTGCTGCCGTGGGTTTTTTCTGTAGTGTATTTCTTTATACAGTGGGTGCATGTGATGTCACAGTGCACATTGCTAGTGTGACTGAAAGTGTTACATTGCTGTAAATAACGTATATTAGAAAAATTACAAAAGAGATCTGGTGAAAACTGAAAGAAAATTTAATTTCCAAACCTGATTGTGTTGAATAGAATAATTTGGTTTGCCCTACACCTAACACTGGGTTGCAGTTTTTAGGATTCATAAACTTTCATTGTTTAGCATGACATGGTTTGGAATGATTCACACAGTATGAACCATTGGGTAGGACAAGTAAACAAACCAGCTTTGCTGTGCGATCAAATAACTTGTCTAGAATTGTTTTGATCTTTTAATCTTTTAGGTTTGTACTGCCTTTTAGCTTAGCTATTTTTTCTGGTGTAATTGACAGTATTTCCCTTGTGTTGTCATTAGAACTTGAGTTGTATTTTATACTCTTTAAATTACATTAATTGAATGTAGAATGTAGTTAATGTAGTTTATCATCTATTTAGCTGTCTCCTCAACCAAAAAGAGTCCTGGTGGTCCTGGTCACATCAAACCAGCCATAAAGAGACCATTTTCTCCTCCAGAGGGCCGTGAAGCTCAGACTGAGGTAAAGAAGACAGCATTAAAAAAACAGCCATTTTCTTGTTCCGATTATCTGGATGGCTTTAGACCTGACAACAGTCAATATGTACATAATCACATTTTCCAAAAATGCACACTTTTAACCACTTTTAAGGATTTGCTGTTGCACCATGAGTGGAGTGGAATTTATTATTACGACACAAGATGGAGAGCAGTGAGATCTCATTTTGGCCCAATTCCATGTATTCAAAGCAAAATACTCTGCTGTTGCCATATTTCCTAATTAAATTATGAAATCAGCAGTCAGAGCCAAATCACATATTTGGTTTTTAGTAGATATTGTGAGCTGTTTGAGAAATTTGCTTCTCCAGAAGTCTTTCCCCATCCTACTTACACAACCTCGTTCACAAACGCATAACCTCAATTTTTGGATTAAAATGCTGTTCCAGGTTCAACAAAATATGTTGACCTAGAAACACATCTTAACTCATTCACGGACAGAATTCTCCCCCTTTTCTTTATAGTAATGCCATAATGTTAAGTATGTATGTGATTGGTCATGTACACGTATTTATAAAGTCTAAAGTATTAAAAAGTAACAAAGTACAAAAAAAATAAACATGGTCCCAAGTAAACATCAGTTGTTAAAATTTTTTTCCCTCTACCTTTTCCATGTTTTTTTAACCTTCCATTATCAATCTGGTTTTTGGTGCTATATAGTCTGGTGCAGATAGCCAACCAAAACGCAGTACTCTGAGCAGCACCTGTTCAATCTGTGGAAAGCATGTTCACTTGGTTCAGAGGATCCTCGTTGATGGCAAACTTTATCATCGGAACTGTTTTAGGTGACTGGTCAACTTTCTAGTAACATCTGCATTTAATATTGAAAGCTTAAAAATCACATTACTTATTATTTGCACTGCTGTTATCACTGTTTATGTGAGAATGTCTGATTTTTATCTCAGATGTAGGGAATGCAGCAGAACTTTACTGCCTGGATCTTACAAGTTGACAGAGGATCCTGGATCATTAGTTTGCACACACCACTTCACCAGACTTGCCTCAGATGCCAATCAGAATGGTCATTCAGATATGAGTAATAAACTAGCCAAACTAACCTCAACAAGCCCAGAAGACCCAAACAATAGAAGTTTAGAATCTAAAACATCACTCAGCAATGCTGAGATCGCCTCTGAGAGAGAGGAAGAGGAAATAACTGAAATAGAAAAAGCATCAAGTAAGCAACCAGATTGCAGATCAGAGGTCGAGACGGAGCACGGAGCACCTTGTTCTTCTAGTCCACCAAATCCCTTTGATGAATCTGAAGAGGAGGATCAGGACACACAAGAAGACCACAAGCCAGCTGCTGGGGCCAATGGTGATGAGCCAACAATGTCAGTGAAAAGCACTCCAGCAGAGGGTCGACCAGTTCCTGCACCTAGACGGGTACTTGAGCCCACCCCTGCTCCTCGCCCTGTGCCCAGACCTCGCCCCCCCAGACCCTCTGAAAGCCCTATTGTCAATGGTGAGCGCCGATGCTAGTCTCGTCGTTTACATTCATTAGGCTGTACTATTACATGTTTTTGTTACATTTATTAAAAGAGGGTTTTTTTTTTTTTTTTGTTAATTGTGGTTCTAGGAGATCTTCACACTCAAATTCCTCAAGTTCCTGTGCCAAGAGAAAGATTGCACTCCCCTGCTCGGTAAGATCATTACTGGTGTCTTCTCCACTGTATCTCTTATTTTACTTTGATCCAGTTTTCTTTCTTTTTCATGGACACTAACATGAATAATTAGGATCTTTGATGTTGTTGAAACAAGTATGGAACAAAAATCCTGCCTTTTAAAAAAAAAAAAAAAAAAAAATGCTTGTTGAATTCTACAAATCGAAAAAAAAAAGTATTGCAATTAACAGTACTTGCATTTTTAATGCATTGTATTTTCATGGCTTGCATTTTTATGCGCTGCATTTTAACATGGTTGTATATTTACATAGTGAATATTTCAAACGGAAACCTTTCACAAACATTTCCATGGTTAAAATTCAGTAATCAATATTCACCTCACAAAGTTAATTTTCAAAATATTAGTTTAACTACTTTCGGTTATTTTTATTTCGCTTTACAAGTTTGCTTCCGAAAATTCAGTGGCTCAAATTCGACAAAGCGCACATCCGGGAACTGCAGGAAAAAGCAGTAGATTACCGATCCAAGAAGCCATCTGCTGTTAGACGTTTTCACCAGCGGGTGGTGCTAGCGGCTTTGAGTGTGAACGTCTTCATCAACTGGCCTTTACAAATGACATGTGCAAACACAGAGTGTTTGTTGTAAAATATTATTTTAGGGCTGTGCTGTTAATCGAAATGCTTCTTATCCCCTTTCTATCTGTGTTTCACTCCTCCATAAAAACTCTCACGTGTAAATAGTGTAATGAATTAATAATAATAAAAGACTGAAAATACAAATGCATAAAATGCCTTCTATGGGGTGCTTAATAAATTCCCTCCTGCTCTGGATCAGTGGATTGCACAGACCTCAGAAAGAGCAGGTGCAAAGTAATGTTGCTTGGGCACCATCCGGTCCAGGGGTGGGTCCCCTTCGGTGGAAATCGTGGATCAGGGGCACCTAGACTGGACAAAAAGGCACAACGGCACTCTTACAGTGAAATTATGCGTTTAAAAAAAAGTTTTTTGTTATTAAATATTCATATTGCTAATAAATCATTCATTTAAAATTTTGTACAGTGATCAAGAGCGCTCAACGATCTGGAACTTTAGAAAACACACGTAAATAGAAAAAAACCCATCAGTGAGTCAAGAAAACATGTTCATCAGTTTGACAGCAGGTGCTGCAAATGCTCACAACACAAACAAATGAAGAATTTTCTTTATTATTTTAGTGTCTTTATTTGGTTTCGCTGTACGTATATGTTATGTCAAATTGATGTTTGTTTGTTTTTTGTGTTCTGAAGTTCCAGAAACATGAGCGCTCTCGGCAGGGCCGTCGCCAGAAAATCTTCACTTGGGGGGCATTTCATTTTCATAGGGAGGCATACTTTATGATCTCAGAAATAGACATTGACCGAAACAAAAACAACCTAGCTATTTGTATTTAAATCGATCAAATTCTATATTAAACAGATTAAAATATATTTATACAGGCCTATACCATATTATTGTGTTCTTCTCCCTACACAGAAGTGCTGCAGGTGCGTGAGGGGACGATATGTGTCCTGAATCCTTATTTTTGTGCTGCTATATTTGCGCGCGTCCTCTACTCCGTGTTATTATAGCTTCCTACATAAGTCACCGTTGTAGAGATGAGAGGTTCTTTGAGCTAAACGCTGCTGAATACGTGATTTTCTCCGCTATATTCATTGACTAGATACAATGAGCGTTGTTCGTTCTCAATATTAAGTTCACTCTTAATCATGCAAACAGAGGGTCTTGTCACGGCGACAGGCCTGGCTCTCGGTAACGATGGAGAGACGAGGAGGCGTGCGGATTCAAGTGTGTACTGTTTTAATAACAGAGACTGAGTGAAAACAAGCAGAGTCGTTTACCAGCAAACAGGGATGTCAAAGGCAGAGACATAAGGATGGTCCGAAAACTTGGCGTGGGTCAGGCTAACAGCAAACAGTGTCCAGGGGGCGAAGCAAAGGAATGCATGGGTAGTCAAGACAACAGACAAGGTGGGAGGAGACATGAGTTTATAATAAGAGTCCAGGGATAGAAAAGGAGACAAACACATAACGCAACCTTGGAGCTGGAGTTCCATCTAATGGCTTTCACTAGTAACTCCAGCTGGGGTGTTACACTCTCGGCCACTGTACAAAACCTTAAATGAATGATTTATTTAGATTTAGTGATATTAAATTTGAATATTTAATAATAAAACTTTTTTTTTTATTAAAGAATAATTTCACTGGCGTGTGGCTCGAGCCCCTGTCGCAACGCTAAAGTGCCTTTTGGTCCGGTCTAGGTGCCCGTGGTCCACAATTTCACTTTTTCATTGGATCCACAGGGATCCATTTTACTGGTACCCGGGCATTTTTGTTCTTTTATTATTGTTAATTCATTACATAACTAATGAGGATTTACATGTATAATCACTAATTATGTGTGCATTTGACTGTTTAGGCGCACAGGATTTTACCGATTTACACGTGAGAGTTGGCTTTTACGGATGAGTGAAACACAGATAGAAAGGCGGCATACAGTATTTTTATTAACAGCGCAGCCCTAAAATAATGCTTTGTGTGTTTGCACATGTTGTTTGTAATGGCCTGTTGATGAAGACGTTCACACTCAAAGCCGCTAGCACCACCCACTGGTGAAGACGCATAACCGGAGATGGCTTTTCGGATCAGTAATTTACTGCTTTTCCTGCAGTTCCCGGATGTTCGCTCTGTTGAATTTGAACCACTGAATTTTCGTAATCGAATTTGTAAAGTGAAATAAAAATAACCGAAAGTTGCCTGACGAATATTTTTGCTGGAATTCTTAAACAAACGGAATATTTTGAAAATAAACGTTGTAAAGTGAATATTGATCACTGAATTTTAACTATGAAAATGTTTGTGAAATGTTTTCTTTTGAAATATTCACTAGGTAAATATACAACCATGTTAAAATGCAAGCCATGAAAAAAATCCAATGCATTCAAATGCAAGCACTGTTAATTGCAATGCTTTTTTTTTTTTCTCTCGATTTTGTGGAATTCAACAAGCTTTTAATTTCAAATACTGGGCAGCATTTTTGTTCCATAAATAAGTCCCTTATGATCACCAAGGCTGCATTTATTTGATCAAAAGTACAGTAATACTGTGAAAAAAATATATTGCAGGTTTTTTTATTTGAATATATTTTCAAATGTAATTGTAATTTATTCCTTTTCAGCAGCCGTTACTTCACTGTTTAGTCTCACATTATACTTCAGAAATTATTCTAATATGCTGATTTTGATTTTTGAGTTATTAATAATGGTTGGTTCCTATTATTATCACTGTCATTTATCAATCAATTGAATCTGTCAATGTAGTAAACCTTTCAGGATTTAAAAGAAATGAATGTATTTGAAACATTTGTAAAATTGTCTTTACTGTCGTTTTTGATCACATTAATTTACCATTGCTAAATAAAAGCAGTTAGAAATGTTTCTGTATTAAATTATTAAATCAGATTGCTAGATTAATTTATTAAGGATTTTGTTAGGCTGAAGTTGGGGCGGAGCTACAGGTGGGCCTGGTTGGACCTAAAAATGGAAATATATTAAAACCGAACAGTTATTTTAAATGGTAATAACCATTAAAAAAAAAAAAGTATTTATTCTTTACTGTAATTTTTATTAAATAAATCCTGCCTTTGTGAACATAAGAGATTTTGGCAATGCTTTATTTGAAAGTGTCTTTGTTACTATTATAATAATAATTAATTATGCATAATTACATGCAAGTAACCCTAAGCCAGCTCCTAACCCTAACCATTATAGTAAGTGTATAGTTAATTAATATTAATCAGTACTTAAATGTATAATTTACACTGTAACCAGGACTACTAATAACCAATTTTTTCAAAAACACAAAAACCCTTTTCTTTGCGAGTTCCTCTCAGTGGTTGTAATGCATTCCTTTTCACAGATCTAGCAAGGCCAATGACACTCCTAAGCCAAAAGACCCACCCTGGCTGGCTCTTGTCCAATCAGATACAAAGAAGAAACCAGCACCTCGCCCACCTACAGGTATAGCTCAAAAGGAGGAGGAATCAAGACCATCCTCTCCTCCAAATCCCTTTGATGATGACGAAGAGGAGCCAGAAACGGCTCCTGAAGATCCCCCTGGCACTGTGGTGGCAATTCACCCTTGGTATGGGATTACCCATGCTACTGAAATCACAGCAGGGGACACAAGAAGACAAAGTCCTGCCCCTTCTGAAAGTCCTGTAAGTGTCAGAAGGAAGAAGCGACCTGCACCCAAAGCTCCAAATTATTCCACATCAGGTTAGTTGCTTACAGTGCCTGATACATTGAGGGTACATTTTGCGTTACACAACATTTAAATTTTCTGGATTTCTGTAGTTATTGACTACAGTGCTTCCTATGTTTCTGCTATATTTTCCATATTCAGATGTGTTTCTGAGTTAACAGAAACTGGGAGTATTTATATAGCAAAGTATTCAGTGGTAAAAATAACAAATCAATAAATTATGTATTTATAATTTTTTTTTTTTTTACTCTTAAGCCATTCTGCAGCCCTCTCGAATATTACAATGTTGTAGTTGTGTAACTACTCACATGTCTTTATTTTTGTTATATTTTTTTCCTGGGTTGTCTCTTTCCTGCTGTTCTTTAGCTTTTCCTTCATCTCAGACTTCCTCTCCTGCTTCTTCTTTAGCTCTGAGCACAGAGAGCCTGTCCTCCTCTTCCTCAGACCACAGTGCAGTCCCCCAGCAACCTGCTGCTAATGATCAGGACCATTTGTTCACCAAGAGTGTGTCTGAACCATCAATCAACGCTCCTACTTCTGCCCTGTCCCAAAAAACTAAGCTTCAACCACACTATTCTCCAAACCTGCCGCCGCCTCCGCCACCACCTACCAATACCAACTCGGCACCAGCCACTCCACAAACCAATCGCAGTGTGAGGCCACTACTGTTTCCCTCTTCACAGACACCCAGCACTCCAGGCAAGGTTAGATGTAGAAGTCTTGAATGAGACAAGACATTTTTGTTATGTTCTGTTGTCTGTTATATTCACCAACAAAGCATCTAGTTGAAAGATTTTGTACATTAATATTAAAATGGTACATTATTCCTTTTACACCAGTTACCACACCAAAACATTCTGTATCCTAAAAATGTAGCTCTTGTCCAAACTTTGTCTTGTCTATTACTTGTTTATTACCAACTTAAAGGTTAATTCCAAAGTGTTATTGAGGACTAGTAACAGATACTTGGCATGTTTTAATGCAGTTATTGAACAATGGCAAAGAAAGGAAGTGTAATTGCCCACCTAAAGTGTTGGGCAGTAATGACACTTTTAGCTGATTTTAGTAGTAAAATATTTAAAGGGGTCATGACATAGAGAATCAAAATATGTATATGTACACATAAAAGAAGTTACTCAACAATAAAAACATACTGCAAGTTTCATGTTTTACAAATATTGGACAAAAAACTTTCATAAATTCTGAAACTGCTGGTCAAGAAGTTAAAAGGGCATCAATGGTGTTCGTAAGAGATTTCATTGAAAGTTTTCACATCTTTGATCCAGAAAAACCTTTTAAGTCCAAGAGCTTTCTTTTATTCATTTCTTAGTTCAGTATCTTTGCTTAATGCTCTCTAATAACTGTCATCATCAGCGCACTTGTAAAGAGAATCCATTTAATCGGAAGACAACCACCTCTGTCAGCTCTTCTGTATCTAGACCCCCAAAAGGGCCCCGTCCTGCACGACCTCCTGCTCCTGGACATGGATTTCCTCTCATTAAGCGAAAAGTGAGGAACAGAAACAACCTCTTGCTTTTTTACCTGAAAATGGTTGTTTTGATAGTTATATTTCCTTTTTTAAAAACAATGGCAGATTCATTGTTTTATATGTAATCTCTTACGTGAAAACTAGTAATAGTTTAAAATGTTCTCTGTAAAAGGTCAGAAAGTAGTTTGGTAGTAACGATTCAACTTTATCATCAAACATTTGAGAGCATGCTTCTAATTACTTGTCCTGTCGTATTTGGTAGGTACAGTCAGACCAGTATATCCCAGTTGAAGACATCCATGTAGAGATGAGCGACCTGGAGAAACGGTTGGATGAATTAGAGAAGAGAGGGGTGGATCTGGAAAAGAGCTTACGAGAATGTTCAAATGGTAAGAGAACTGCATGCTACAGAAACTGCCTAGATTGGCTGTGCTGATGACATATTAAATAGTCAGGGATCGGACTTTTCCATGAGTAGCTCACGATCCAGTCTCCTGGAGTGACTCAGTTTACAGTAAACACTGTTTCACACTTCTTGTCTGCAAACACAGCAAGTTTAGCTCGCTTAAAACACTTATTTAAGCTCAAGATACACCAACAATCTTCCCACATTTGTAATAAGAATTTTCTCATTTGTTGTCAACAGAAGAGATGGTTTAGGGTTTACTGGTGTTTTTCTGCCAAAACAAAAACACTTTAGTTTAACATTTAAAAGAAAATAAAAGAAAAATCACACAAGCACTGCCATAATTATTGTAATTTTACATGTGTGTGTGTTTGTGTGTGCTCTTGGGCATGGCTGCATTTGAATTACTGTGATTAAGTGACTCTGTTCTGTCATTTTAGATGATGAGGAGGAACATCTACTTGTTGACTGGTTTACTCTGATTCATGAGAAGCACTTACTAGTACGAAGAGAGGCTGAACTGGTCTACACGTAAGTATATGATTTAGTGTCAGCAGCTCTGACTGCTCTAGAAAAATGGTATGAGACTTAAAAAGGAGAAGAAATAACAAAAAAATTTGAACTCTGAATGTACACAATTAAAAACAACCAATACCTGCTGGTTGGAGATTTATGTAAACCATTAAGAACTGAATTTGATCTTCATCTTTGTGTACATAATATTTCATGACAATCAGGATTCAAATAGTAATGTACATGTATAGTCATTTTTTAGATGTAAAATGTGTATGCAGTCAAGGTGGCAGATTGCTGCCCTACAATTTGAGAACCACTGCCATAGCACTTGCCAGTTCCTGTTCATAGAGCTGTCAATATAATGATATACTGTATGTCTGCACATAACAATAGAGGTCAGTTGGGTTAATGTAAAATCGGAAACCACAATAAATCTGTTCTTAAATCTGATTCTAGAGCCAAGCAGCAGAACCTGGAGGAGAGGCAGGCTGATGTGGAATATGAGCTTAGATGTTTACTTAACAAGCCAGGTATGAAACAACACCAAAGCCTTTTTTTGAGAGTAAATTATCTTCCATTCTTTTAAATAACAGCTGTTTTTATTTTATTTCTATCTTTGATAGAGAAAGAATGGACGGCCGAAGACAAAGACAGGGAAAAGCAATTGATGGCAGAACTTGTCACGATAATTGAGCAGAGGAACCAGATTATTAACAGCATAGATCTGGACAGACAGAGGTAATCAATCGATGCAAATGCACTCTGATTCTGATGGTTTTCTGCAGATTTAATATAAAATGGAAAGTAATTTTGTCATTAGTATTGAGTTTAGATTCTGTATTTAAGTGTGCATAAATTCCTATTTTAGGGAGGAGGAGGAAGACAAACTAGTAGCTGCTATGCTAAAGAAAAAAGGTAAGTGTTATTTTTCTTTCCACTGAATCTCTCACTTTACACCTCATGCATACTTGATTGTTGAATTTCTTTTCAGAGTTTCATGGACCGGGTGAGCAGAAGAAGAAAGCAGGGAAGTTTAAACCCATGAAGGTTTTGAAGAGACTGAGCGTCAAGAATGAAGGAGTAAAGGACAACAGTCCCCGAAAAGAGAACAGCTAAAGAGTAAACTTTTGAAGGAAAAAGAAACAAAACAAAAAAAGATATGCTAAAAAGATTTACTAAATGCTTTTTAAGTCTAATTAACACTTATAAAATGCCAGAAAACAGAGCCAGTCAAGTAAAATTTGTCTTTGAGAATAGTAGCAGCTGCTACTACTGCAGTATATAAAAGTAAAGAAGTAACACTGTCAATTTAATCAAATAAAAAAAAAAGCTCCACCAAATATAATCTTACTTTAATCTCTACATTCTGAAGTAAAAGAAAACTGATACTGAATGTGATTAAGACATGACATTGAAAGTCCCAAATTTCAATGCATACCTTTCTTTTAAACTTATTAGTCATAGTAGGAAGTGCTCAACAGGAAGTGGTATGACATTTATTTTTAAACTTAATTTAATGTTGTTTACTCCATTTCTAAAATATAAACTTGGAGGAGATACTGCTAATTGTGTTTCTGTCGGAAGAGTTATTAATTAATTTGAATTACTTTATTTATTTAGGAATGTTGTGTTATTTGTCTATCGTGGTTGGGTTGCACCAGCCGTGCTTAATTAAAAATAAATAAATAAAAATAAAAAGCCTTTTTAAAATGGCGTAGTTACGTTTTATGCATGCATACTTTAGACATGTTTGTTGAAATCTGCATTAGTTTACATTACAAAAAAGTTATGTGAATAACTGACTTGCAGTTCTCCAGCTCTAAATTAGATCTGAACAGTGCACTTGTGTGCATCACTCTGTGCCAAAACAAAAACAATTGTATTGCACCAGTATTTATTTATTCCTTGTTACTTTGTTATTTACAGAATAGTCTTCGAAACACAATTTTAGCAGAAGTTACATTAGGCAAAAGAAGGTGGAATCAATCTTAAGATGATAAACTAACGTTGGCGCAGATAGCCTTGTGTGCAGCGCACAAAAATGTAGTGCCATTGCGCCACAGGTGTCCCTAGTTTGAATCCCAGCACCGGGACCTTTCCAGATCCTGCCCCCTCTGTCTCCCTCACTTTACTTCCTGTCAATTCTACATTTATTTCCAAAAAAGAAAGAGAAGAAAAAAAATATGGTGAAAATAAATCTTAATTTATTTTAAATCTTAATAATTTAAGGTAAACATGGCATAACCTTTTTGGATAGTTGGTTTACTGTCTTCTGCTTTTCGGAACCAAATTACAAAGAGCGTGTGGACCTTACATTCTAGTTTAAGCAAGAAATTGTGAACAGCTGGTGCAGCCCTACCCTGGACAACATTTTTAATATACACATTTCTTTTAATATGATTAATACTGAATACAATACCCGGACGAAAAAAATAAAATAAAAATCACATACTCTTTTTGATGAACCTTATGCAACATTCCAACATTTTTTGCAGTAATTTTTGGCAGAGATCATGTATTGAAAATGGGAAAGTCAAAAAGTCAATAAGTATTCATATAAAAAAATAAGCTTTGAAAATATTGCTTAATGATATTAGTTTATTAGACTATTAGTTAATAGCATAACTTCATACTAGTAAAAGCTAAGTGTCAAATTTTGGGTTAACCTGTCTGAGACTGTAAGAAACAATTAACTTATTACAGACTGACTGGACAGCTGTTCTGTCTAAAGAGCTGATGACAGATCAACATTAAAATAAGAGATAACAAATCTAGACCCCTTTGATTAAAGAACAAAAATAAGTATTAACTAGAATACTCGACTCAAACACACAAAATGTTAACTGTAAGGTTTTTAATGTTATGCAATAGATGTTCCTCACACTTTAGAGACCCTAAAAGAAGATCATGCAATATTAAGTTTGAACTTAATGTTTTATTTTCACTGTAGAATGTTACGTTGTGCTTTGGGCCTTAATTTCTGTAAACCCAAGCAGGAGTGTATTTCTGAAGGAGTGCCTTTAATCTGTTTAATTTATGCATGTGTCCTAGCCTTGGCTGTTGAGTGTCCTTGACGATTTTGTGGACATTTCAGTTTGTATGTCTTCTCCAAGTATTTGGGTGTTTAATTGTATTTATCATATTTCAGTATTGTGCTTGTTCTGTCTGAGTGTATGTGTGCCTGATCAACTCCAAGGGCTTTCTGTTTTCTCTAAAACAGTCTGTGCTTTTAGGATGGAGGACATTAAAAAAAATAAAACTACTTCATAAAACCAAACCCTCTGAAGTTTTGACCTTTTTGGAATGTATATTTTAATACTCATAGATGTCTAACAACTCATATTTTCACTTTCTCTATCCCTCTCTTTGCTTTGTTCCATTTTCCCATGTAGCTTGAGTGTGCTTAGTTCTTCACTGCGTTTCCTGTCAATATCTTCAAGTTCATGGATTTTCTGTAAAAAAAAAAAATATATATATATATATATATATATATCAGACAGTTTTGTCAAAGCAGCTTTGATTTAACTAAAGCCAGGTTCAGACTGCTTGGTTTTGGTAAATCTCAGACAAATACTTGGAAATCTGAGGCAAATCAGTGTTCGTTCACAATCATGTAGTGTGAATTATCAAAAACACGATCGAAAGTGTTGTATTTCAGACAGTCATGTTTGGTGAGAAGATTAGCGATGCGATGGCATTGGAAAATGACCACCCAAGAATATAAATGTGCAATACAAATGTGGACATTTAAGTGTGGTAACCATAAAACATGAATGCATAACTTGCTAATGTCTCATGTTTTTGAACTGAAACTGCAGGTGCATGTGAAAACATGAAAGTTGGTGATGCTGCATGACAGCATTGGTTTATGTTTGTCAGCTTATGTGTTTGTATCTTCACCTGGGAAATCTCTGTGTTGATGAGGTGTTGGTATTGGTGACCTTTTCCCAGTGCCATCATGTCCTCTAAAAACTTCCTCCTCTCTTCAATCTCATCCAAAACTGTTGGTAAGAAATTACATCATAAAAGTCTCCATGTCACCATGAGATGCTGATGCTGCGCTATTATTAAAATGTCTTTGTAAACATGACTATCTCCGTACCCCTCTAATTTATAATTAACTGAAAGCACATGTATCTTTGTGGCCACCACAAAAAAGGTAAGGATATTTCAAAAGGAAACATTAGTTACAAAATTATTTCATTCAGGTCCCTTAGATGAGATTGATTCTTGATTGCTTTTATACACTGCCTGTCTTACCCTCTTGGAATCGATCTATCTCTTGCTCTTTTCTCTCAGTGGAATCTCTTTGGGAGTGAGTTGGCCCAACATCCTTTTGACCAGTAGAAAAAAGATTTTGGAGCTGTCTCTTCTCTTTCTCTAGATCTCCTAGAAAAGAAAGCACAGGTAAAAAAAAATATGTATGTAAGCCTATGTTTGTATACAGACAAGGCACACTTGACAGCTCACACTAATGATGTCATAATAGATGGTAATAATACAAAACAAAAATACTGTCGTTTTCTAAAATGTATGTAAGCCTATATATTCATACAGACAAGGCACACTTCATCTTGAATGTGATTTCACCAAGTATACACCAAGCTGTTCCTGGATCAACATTCTTGTTGACCCTGCAAGAACATTCCAATCAACCATTCAGATTTGAGGGATAATTTTTCATATCTGTTTTAGGCTTACGATCAGGGTTAGGTGCTTCTACACCCTTCTTAATCAGCTATCATTTCCCACTGATTTTTGGAATACATTTTGGGTCGGTTTAGGGGTAGGGATTAGGATAAGTCCATATTTTTGGACAATAAAGTTGATCCAGGATCATGTCTTGCTTGGCAAAATCACAGCGACCAAAGTTATTGGTGAATATGGGTAAGGTCATATTTATACAAACTTTCTTAAATGGTTAAAAGTAATTTATTGCTACTTTATCTTTGGCAGAAGTATTTTGTTACATTATTAGGTTTGTGTGTTAATGATCTCACATTTAAATGCTGTGGCAGAGCTAATCACAAACAGCAAAAGCAAAGTTTAAAAATGTACAACCACTCACACTTAAGACAATAAGTAAAAACACTCCACAATTTGTATTATCTTAAAAATATATTTTAAGGAGATATAACTGCTTTGTGTTAATGTATGCTGATTTAAGTGAATATATTAATAATTATTTAAACCTGAAGCAAACAAAAACAAAATCAAGGTAAGATATATTAAGCTTAAGACAAAGTTATGTCATGCTATGGTTTTTGAATCTTAATTAAAAATAACATTTGCCATGTATCCGTATTCACCGTTTTTTGCACTTACTTATTGCTCTAGGCTTGAACTTTTCTCGTTTGTAATTATCTCCAGCACGGCATCTTTCTGCACTGCGTTTCTGCTGATGACCAATCAGAGCGGTCACTTTACTGACTCTGGGCTCTGATTGGTCAAGCGGAGTGAGATTAAATGTTAGTGGAAGAGCGCCGCCATCTGCTCAAACAAAAAAAAAGTGTATTAGGCATAAAATATGAACTTAGCTGTCATGACAGAAGGATATTATAAAATCTGTCACCTGAACTCACTTTTCAGCTGATTATTGATCTGCCTCTGCTGAAAGTCTGTTAGACGAGACTCCTGCATCATCACTGCAATGAAAAAAAGAAAACAAACAAACCTACAAGTGAAGCCATAAAGATCAACTAAAAGAAAAGACGCATTAGTGCAGGCATGCATTACCACACACACACTTTGTATTAATTGTCGTGTCTCTGTTCTATAGTGATTGACTCCGGGCTCCTTATATTTTGATCTGCTGGCCATCATTCCTGCAAAACAAAACCAATTAAGTATTAAGTAGACAAAGAAAGCCGAACTTTGTTATTTTGGGCATCAGTATACAAGAGGGTTAACTCACTCGCGTTACCTTACATAAACGAGAAATAAGCAGTGAACGCAAAAGAACGCAAAAAAGCCGAGTAACAGTTAGTTGCTATGGTAACACACGCGAGACATTCAATCCAGCAAAGCACAGACTAGACTCCCGGGGGGGGGGGGGGGGGGGACTGAAAAC
>JAUMHQ010000058.1:7293584-7314854 GCA_032361165.1 Enteromius paludinosus
ACGGTTAAAGTTAAAAATCTTCGTTTGTGTTCTGCTGAGGAAACAAAGTCACCTACATCTTGGATGCCCTGGGGGTAGGTAAATAAACATCAATTTTTCATTTTTGGGTGAACTATCCCTTTAAATAGAACGTAAATGCAGAAAGAAAAGAGAAAAAAACAAATATGAAGACCAATGAAAGATTTAGGAATGGTACAGAAGGTAAGCTAAAAAGACAGAATAGCAAGGATGTCCAATTCTGTTTATTGAGTGACCTTTCAGCAGAGTTTATCCCTAACCCTATTCAAACACACTTGAACAAGCTAATCAAAGTCACTAGAAACTTCTAATCAGGTGTGTTTGAGCTAAACTCAGAAAAGTATCAAATTCAGTTTGTGAAGATTGACTATCTTGCAGAGCTTAGCTCCAATCCACACCTAAACCAGATAATCAAGGTAATCAGCATTACTAGAAACAAAGCCATTGCTTGCCCATTGGTGCTGGTGCAGAAGCTGGAGCCAGAGTAACAGTGACACTCTTTCAAAACCCTTGGATGAGCAGATTCCTCTACGTAGGCTATATCATATAATGACAATGTTAAACATAGTTACAATACATTTTAAATGAATTAAACTATAAAAATATTTGGGCATTATACATTATAAATAAATTTTGTATAGACAGTCTCAACGACAACAACATAAACAAACATTACTGCGCATGCATGCTTTTATGGCCCTAACTTAACTCCCGGTAGACATCCCAATAGAATCAATAACAACAGCTAAGTCCTTCTAGAGTAGATTATTTTTTTAATAACAAGCAAAATATGTTAAGTAAATCGTACGGATTTCTTAAAAATGCTAATTAATTCTCTGCCAGCAGGAGGTGCATTAAGCACGAGAAATTGAGGTTCCCCAATAACGGCTGTAGATAAAGCAGCTGAGCATATAAACTCTACCTTACATGCAGGATGAAATGCAAAATAAATTTTCTAAAGACAGTCTTCCTTAAGAAATACAGTGATATAAAAACACTCATGCCTCGGTTTGATTTTTAAACATGCATTATGTGCTCATGCTTATTCAACAAAGCCTTTTCAGAGTATTGGTAAGTTCTGATATAGTGACAGGTCGCCACAAATAAATAAATGTATGGGAAACACATCCGATAGCACAATAACCAGAGACCAACTTCATTAATCATCATTAGCTGCGTTCGTAGCCAGCGGCACTAACCCGACCGATAAACAACACAGACCAGAAGTTAACTTCAGTCCAAGCATGTGCACCCAATGAATCCGTCTATATATTCATTATTTACTCGTGACATTACACACTGGCCAGTATGAACCCAGCAGGAGATTCATTGCACTGAGATATCGTGAAACTCCAGGGAACGATGTTGGGCCATCAGGCTAAGGAACTTTCTAATGCTTGTCACGCCATGGATGCTCTGGTTTTTATGGGTCACTGAGCTTTCGGATTACCTGCACCATCTGCAGGCCGTTGTTACGAAACGGACTGTAGACTGAAGGTAAGTAAAAGCAGCAATATTTATTGTTACAATGAGTTCACAGGTGAGAACACAACAGACGATATATCAGGTGAGTAAACACATTGCAGACACATTGAAGGATGATAAACCAGTTTGTTGATATAGTTCTTTTCTGTTCACAGGTGGAGATGAGGAGGCACAGGACAAACACTCAGGAGAAGACGATGACAACCACAACCACACACCACAATGGAGGAATCCTTGGAATCCTGGAGACACAGAGGAGATCTAGGAGACAGTGAGCAAAGGTAAGTTTGTTGGTAAGTATTAGAATCCACAGAGAGAGTTCTAAGAGTCCACTTCTCAGGAACGAGCTCGGACAATGACTGTGATGTGGTGTGTGGTTATATAGGGTGCGCTGATGAGGTGATTAGTGGCGTCAGGTGATAGTGGCAGGTGCTCAGTATTCTGGTGATTGTGATCTGTGTGAGGGAGTGACGGTGGAGTCTGGCGTGGATGTAACATTACCCCCCCCTCCAGGGCCCCTCCAACATTGTGGTGGTCGGCCTCTACTTCGGGGTGCAAGACGATCTGGATGGGTGAGGTGGAATTCTGTCAGGAGTGTGCGGTCATAGACATCGTCTCGAGACACCAAAATCTCTCTTCAGGGCCATACCCCTCCCAGTCCATGAGGTACTGTAGTTTACCCCCACGACGCCGGGAATCTAGGATCTCCTTGACAGTGAAGATGGTCCCGTCATCTACCTCCATAAGAGGAGGGGGTTCCTCTGCACGGCCAGGCTCTGTGGAAACAGACAGTGGTTCTTGAAAGGGTTTAAGAAGAGACACATGGAAAGTGGGATGGATCCTGTAGTGTGCTGGTAGTTGGAGTTTATATGTAACTGGATTGACCTGCTCTACGATTGTGATGGGACCAACAAACCTGGGACTCAATTTTTTACAGGGCAGGCATAAGCGGATGTCCCTTGTAGATAGCCAAACCTTTTGGCCGACTTGATATTCAGGAGCTTGGGAATGACGTCAATCTGCTGTGGTGGTCTGCCTACGCACTGCCCTTTGCAGATGTTGATGTGCTTGGTCCCAGACCCTCTCACTCTCCCTGAACCAGTAATCGACAGATGGTACATCCGATGGTTCGCCGTTCCAGGGGAGGAGAGGGGGCTGGAAACCGAGTATGCATTGGAAAGGAAAGTGAACTGTGTCCCCCTATCGGACACGATGTCTTCTGGTAGTCCTAAGGACCGGAAAACGCGATCAAAAAGCAAGGATGCTGCTTGCCATGCTGTGGGAAGACCTTTTAGAGGTATAAGGCGACAGAATTTAGATAATCTATCGACAATGACGAAGACACAGGTTTTACCTTCCGAAGGTGGGAGAACGGTAATGAAATCCACTCCTAGGTGTGACCAGGGGCGGTTAGGCACGGGAAGTGGCAGAAGCTTTCCTGCTGGTAGATGACGTGGACGTTTTGCCATAGCACATTCCCGACACAGGGAAAGATCCCGACAGGGTTCTGTTGGTCCCTGGATGCCCAGTGCCCACTGAGGTATGTACAGATTGGATTAAGGGAATGTAGTAGTTTGGTGAGTGACATCCCTTTTGGAGAGTGGTTGGCCAGTCACTGATTGAATTTGATACTTTACTTCAAGATGCAAGGTTTTGACCCAGAGCTGTCGAGCGACGTGTCTGGCAATGAAGTTGCCCGCTGACCCGGAGTCAATGAGAGCTGCCACTGAAATCGAGATATTTCCTGCAGTAAGTGTGATGACAGTAGTTAATGGATTCAGTTTCTTACTCATAGGCATTATGGTACTCACCACGGGACGTGGAGGTTTGGTGGGGCAATCCCGGATACCATGCCCAGATTTTCCACAATATACACAAAGTGCTTGGGTCATACGGTGTTGTCGCTCAGTTTGTGAAAGGCATCTAGTATCGATAACCATGGGTTCTGGGTTTGGTTCTGGAGGGTGGTGGTCACTCGGTGGGCAGGGGATGGACGCTGCAGTGCTTAGTGGAGTTGTGGAATAGGATTGGACCCGGGCTGAACAGTGAATGGCTAGTTGAATGAATTGTTCCAAGCCTAGAGAATCATCATGAGAGGCAAGCATGAGTCGAATGCTAGGTTCCAAACCTTGTCTAAAGGTTGTGATGAGAGCTTGTTCGTTCCATACACTAGAGGCTGCCAATATGCAAAATCGAACTGAATATTCTTGCACACTCAATGAACCTTGCTGTACACACTGATGCAGCCCATCTGAGTGCAGATCCGGAAAGACATAATATTGCAAAGCCAATTGGAAGTGTCAGAGGAATACATACCTGGATACGGGGCGAATGTAATAGAGCACTGCAGCAAAAATCCCTTGCAATCCCCCGCCACACCAGAGAAGGGCGCCGGTCGAACCATGGGACATACGACAATCCGCAACGAAGAAGCGGTGTTGACATCCGGGTTTGTTGCAGTGGTTGATGGCGGAACAGGTGATAGTGGCAGGTGCTCAGTATTCTGGTGATTGTGATCTGTGTGAGGGAGTGACGGTGGAGCCTGACGTGGATGTAACAGCCGTAGACTCTAATACCATGCAAGCAGTGACCTAACGGCCAACAAATCACAAACCATGTTTTAATAGTCCACCCAAGACGTATGTCTTTGATAGATCAGGAGTGGCTTATGTTATTTCCCTTCTGGCTGGTGGACTTCGTGACTGCAGTACTGCTATCTAGGATTCCTGTTCTTCTTCTTGCTGACTTCAAATTATTTAAGTCTAAGATAATTAAAGTATTTGTCAGATATGTGTTCGGAAAGGAGGCTTCTCGACACCTGTCTGCTTTGTGTCAAAGCAAAAGATCAGTTGCTGATTATGCCATTGAATTTAAGACTCTTGCAGCCACTAGTGGATGGATCCCAGTGGCATGTTTTTGGATGGATTGATGGATGGTGTTATGGATTACCATGGAATAGCAAGGTCAAAGACTTCAGGGAAGTACCTGCTGGTCATGGGCTGAATTGTCTGTTTCTTTTATTGCTTTTTGAGTCTCTGAATTGCCTGACCCTGAACATATGCAGGTGAATGCATCTTAATGTTGAAGAGAAATAACGTTTACTGTCAAAGGGCCTTTGTCTCTTATGTCTACAGCCTTTAAAGTCCTGCAGGGTACAAAGTTCTTCATAAATTTTAATCTACGCAATGCTTATCATCTGGTTCAAATTAGAGAGGGGGATGAATGGAAGACAGCTTTTAATACACCTACAGGGCATTTGAAATATTTGGTTTTGCCCTTTGGGCTGTCCAACACCCCAGCCGTCTTCCAGGCACTTGTCAATGACGTGCTGGGAGATGTAAGTAACAAATTTGTCTTTGTGTACCTGGACGACATCCAGGTGCATGACCAGCATGTCAGGCAAATGCTTCAGTGGTTGTAGGAGAATCAGTTGTAAAGGTGGAGAAATGCACTTTCCATGCTCACTTGGTTTCTCAATTTGTGGTGGGAGTTGACATGTCAGAGATGGGTGTCAGAGCAGTTATTTCCCAGAAATCCCCTCACGATAATAAGCTACATCTTATTATCATCTTATTATTACAGCTGCTTGGCTCCTGTTTGGCTTCTTTCCCGGATTGCTTGGATCGCTCTGTTGCTTCATGATCCCAGTCTGATTATTGATTGTCTTCTCATCATCCTGCTGATCCATGGACAGCGGCTCACTTTAGTCCCTCAGAACTAAAATATGACATCGGTAACAGAGAGCTGCTGGCTGTACGCTTGGCTTTGAGAGAGTGGTGTCATTAGTTGAAGCGGACAGCTGTTCCATTTCTGGTGTGGACGGATCATAGAAATCTGGAGTACATTCAGTCAGCTAAACAACTGAGCTCGAGACAGGCTTGCTGGGCACTCTTCTTTGGGCGCCTCAATTTCGTGCTATCTTACAGACCAGGTTCAAAACATATTAAGCCTGATGCTCAGTCCTGGCAGTTTTGATGTCGATGAGCCTACTTCCTGACACGATTTTACCTTTGGGTCATGTGGTGGAGGCCAGTTGAGGTTTCAGCTCAGGTGAGCTATAGCCGAGGTTGAGGTGCCTGGGGGGTGTCCGGCAGCTCTGTTATTTTTGTTCCTGATACTGTCCGCACTGCAGTCTTGCAATATGGTCACTCTTCCCATCTTATCCTGGTTTGAGGAGGTTGCTGGCAGACATCCAACAGCATTTGTGGTGGCCAGCCATGGCAGAGGACATCCGTTGGTTCGTGGGTGCTTGCGAGGTTTGTGATCAAAACAAATCTTCGAGTCAACCTACCGTTGATCTGCTTCATCCCCTCCCAATTCCTTGCCGTCTTTGATCACATATTTATCTGGATTTTGCAACTGGTCTTCTTCCATTCAGTGGCAATATTGTGACCCTTACCGTGGTAAATCCCTTTTCTATGACGGCCCACTTCATTCCCCTTCCCAAATATGAGTTTTTCAATATTCAGCAGCCTAGGAAGGTTACAGTCTGGGGGAGAGATCTTGGGTCTCGGCTCGGGGCATCTTGGAGTTTCGTTTTTTTTTTTTTTTGTCTACACATGCGGACGGTTGCATATCATTAGTATAGCATGGTCTTGCATGTAGGCGCAGCTGTTTGTTATTTTCTTATTAATTCTCTTCTTATTTAAGTGTCTTGTTTTCATGTCTTTCTTTGCCAGTGTGTTTTGTTACTTATGCTTTACTTGCACTTTTTGCTTTGATTTCTTAGTTATTTTGTGTTGTTTGTTAGTATTATTTAGTTAATTCTGTCACTGTTTAGATTGTTCGCACTTACTGGCCAGCTGTTTGCCTCCATCTCATTCTGGATTGTGAATGATCTCTTGTTCTTCTGCCTGTCTACCTGGACCATACACGTTAATGACTCTTGCTTGTTTCTGACCATCGTGTGCTAATATTACTTTCCATTATGCAGCTGCTTGGCTCCTGTTTGGCTTCTTTCCTGGATTGCTTGGATCGCTCTGTTGCTTTATGATCCCAGTCTGATTATTGATTGTCTTCTCATCATCCTGCTGATCCATGGACAGCGGCTCACTTCCAGTTTATCTTCTATAATAAATATTGTTGAAGCATCTAACTGCATTTTGGTCCTTTATTACAGAGATTCATTACAATTTTAGGTTAGATTCATGGTGTCCCAAAAGAGCACAGTGGAATTTAGTATACTTAGATGTATTTATGTTTATCTTAAGAAGTACTAAAGAAATATATTTGGTATATTAAGTACACAATTTGCATACTTTAGGTACATTATGGATGTGTAGTGATAAATTAGTTGTATTTTAGTGCACTTTTTTACCCCTTGGAATAGTAAGACAAACTCTGCTAGAATCTTCCAGGTTCTATTTTGGAGCTGGTTGGAGCTACTCTCTGACACATGCTCTACAGTAGGTCAGTGTTTCTCAACCCTGGTCCTGGGTGCCCCCCAACATGGCACATCTTGTGTTGAGAGCTGCCCAGGACCAGGGTTGAGAAACACTGCTCTAGGAGAAGGACTGGACACCCCTGAGGTAAAATAAATAAATAAATAAATAAAAGTTTCCTCTACATTGGAGAATGAAATGAATGACTATGGTTTGTTATAAATCAATATTTCTTCATGGTAGATAGAAAATGACCTAAAAAAAGGGCTGTGTAGAGTTACCTTGTATGCCATGTTGTCTTAGGACTATACAATACAGACTGCTTTTGTCATAGTATACCTGTATTTAGAGGAAGAGCAGGAACAGCTGAAGCAAAGATTTTTTTGTGGTTTGGACATCATGCACAGGTGTTCAAACCACTAACACATCCATAATGCTGAGATAATGGCTTCCCTTTCCAATAAATGCTAGTATTGCAGAGATTATGGGTTTGCAAGAGATCTGGTGACTAGGTGACTATAAAGGTCATGTCAATAATATAATTTTATTCATCAACTTATTCAGTGACCCCACATACTCTATGCATAGAAATGTTTCGTCATTGGAAAAAGGTGATTACACAAAACAACTTTGATTGTTTGTCAGTTTGTAAGTTTCATGCTACTATAGTAATGCTGCATATCAAAGCAAGACATCAGTTTCTATTGAAAGTGATGTCAGTTTAAAGAATTCTTTAAAAGGCAACCTTCATTTTGCCTCATATTCACTGTAATGTGATGGCTGTGCCAAGTGCAATTACTGTCTTTCCACAGCAAACTGTTTCCAGGTCCTCCCTTGCAGCTGAGTGGTTTTTAATTACTCTGTTAAGCTAAATATTGAACATCTTATTATTACTCCTTATTCTGCTTAAATGGCTTAATATTTAAATATTATCATATATATTTTCTGATTTTGTCTATCAAAAATAATTTGCTTTTTAATCTGAATATCTATTGCTTGCACAGTTTGTTAGTATTACAATAACTTGTTTTTACCGTCTCTTTTCTTTCTTTCATTTCATATTTAAATGAGAATCAACATACAAATACTGTGATGGCATCTTCTTTTGTTACATGTACTGCTTGCAACTTCTTTGCTGATTTTCTACCTGAGTTAGTAACGGTTGCAGATAAAGCCTTATTTGTTGGTTGCTTTTATATACATTCTATACTTTACTGGAGTTAGACGATGCAGGAGCCACTCATTGTCATAATCATGCTTAGATTGAATATTGTCTTGTAAAATGTGTTATTCTTTTATTTATTCTTCATTTAGTCCTTATTACAAATAAGGCAGAACTATCACTTCTATACTACTAAAAATTGCTTTATCAACCAACATCAGTTAAATCTACTCATCTGCATATCACACAAGAGTAGTTTATAATAACTTTTTATTGCAACAGAACCTATGGACTTTTCTAGCACCCTATATACTGTTGCTCATTTGCACTTAAATAAGATGAAGTAGAACAGTCCTGATGCCATCAAGAGAGCAGGATGCCCTGCAGATTTGTAAAACAAAATGGACCAGAGTGCTTACTAGACTAGGAAGTATGACGATTATCCTTGGTTCTGTCAACACTGCATTGGCTGCCTATTAAGCATTGTATACTTGCTGATTAAATATATAGACAACAGACTACAACCCCACTATTTTCTCACCAAATTCCACAGTAGAATATCGCAAACTCCATGTGGAAAGAGCTAAATGTAAAAAAACCCAAACTCATGTCTTCTCATGCCAGAAGAAAACCGGCCCCATTAGTGAGCCTGTTTTCTCCAAGGTTTTTTCTTCACTACTGTTGTCTGATATGGTTTTGGTTGCTCAGTTGGGGTTTAAAAGACACTTACTATTGTTATTGTTATTATTGTTTCAAAAATTGATTTGTTTTCACTAAGGATATTCAACGAGAGCAAAAATTGAATAAAATTGTGCTGAATAATGATTCTATTTCTATTTTCTTTTGTATAGATTATTTTGAAGTTGTTTTATAAATTATAAACTTTCAAAAACAGTTACTGATCTGAAACAACATTAAACTATTGCTATCTACCATCTGTAGAGCTGCTCTATAGCTAAGGTTTTTCATAATTTATGCCTTTTAAAGCACAAGTTGTTGTTCACTATATTGAATTAAAATAACGTAAAATAATTTAAAGATTTTCAATATAGTTATTTTCCAAAATTATTTTTTTCCTAGTATTTTCATGCTGTGGCCACAGGGGAGTCATTAAACACTCTGTTGTTTAATGCTGAGAATACCACTAGTCTAATTGCCATCCACAGGATTGGACAGATTTTTTTTTTTACTTCACCTAGGGTATATTGTTTGATATTGGTATAGTATTAAATAAAAAACACTTTTCTTGCGTAGTGGACCAATCAAAATCTAATAGTCAGTGGATGGTCTTCATAGCAAAAGTTGACAACTCCTCTCTCATAATCCATATCTTCGTCATTCTCTTCATCCTCCAAACAGTTGTTATGACCATGTATTGCACTGTCTTCAATGGTACTTTGTTGTCTGATTATAACCCTCTTGTTGCTGTTGTTGTTTCGCACTGAAGCCTCAAGAGCTTTTTGTTTGCGATAAAAATGTGAAAACTTGTTGAAAATGATGGTAATGGGAAGTGCCACAACCAATGTACCACTTAAGATGCAGCCAGATGCTGCCAGCTTTCCTGCCACTGTCACTGGCACTACATCTCCATATCCCACTGTTGTCATGCTAACAGTGCCCCACCACCAGCATGCTGGGATTGTATCCAAGCCAACATCTTCTTCATATTCTGCAGTGTAAGCCATTCCGGAGAACACAGATACACCGACTGCCAGGTAAAGTAATAAGATTCCGACCTCTCTGTAGCTGTGCTACACAAAGAAACAAAAACATGGTTTTTGATTTGGAAAATATAGGTAGAAACACTTAAATGCTTAAGGTATTGAGTTTCTTGAACTGGTTCAGAAATACTTTTTTTATTCCATTATTGATATTATTATTATTTTGTATTCCTTTTTTGTAATAATTGGAAGGACATGAAGATTTTATAGAATTTTTAATTAAAGAAAATCAAAATGAATGCTATTTATGTATTATTTACTACTGGTGTAATGAATTCATTTAGTTAAAGAGGTCTTCGGATGCACATTTTCCAGAAGTTGATATGATTCTTTAGGGTCTTAATGAAAAGTCTATAACATACTTCAGTGGTCTTCTCAATGGTAGTGTGAAAAACACCTTCTTTAACCTGTCAAAATCAGTTCTGTTTTTATCAAGCCATTCTAGTCCATGTTGTTTTAAGCTCTGCTTACCCCACCCCTCTCTTCTGTGGGGTGACAAACAGACTTTAAACTTTAAAACATGAAACTGGCTAACTAGCACATTACAAAGAAAGAAGATTGGCAAAGATTCATAATAAATAAACATACTCTCATCATTCTGCTGATCTGTTGGAGAGCGGAATTCTGTAGATGAATCTGGATCACAACTGATTTGCTCAAACATAGACCCATTTAGGCAGATCTGGGATCAGTGCATTCCCTTTAAAACTAAAGTAATGTTAATCCGCTGCATCTTTAATTTCAACACAAATGTCAGGAGTAACTGTCGACTGCTTTATTCCTTATTACATCCAACAAAACGCCCTAATTGCTTAATCGGCAGGGCTTGACTAGAATGAAAAATTGGCCCACCACCACATATAGGCCTACTGGTAGGTAGGCTGGTAAGGTAAGATGGCCTTGTCAATCAACTATTGTGGGAGGGGCCTGTGCAGAACTACTTAATTCTGACAGGAATCGCAGAACAGCCTGATCTGAGAAGGGGAATTTTGAAACGGGTGGATTTTTACAATTATAGGATGGATGTGTACACACACACTTCCAACACACATTTACCTTTATGTCCAGACAACAACAAAAGTGAAATTTGCATCCGACGATCCCTTTAAGCAAAGCATAATTAGTATTATTACTATTAGTACTAATCAATATGTCAGTGGTTTTCAATCCTGTTCCTTGGGGACCCACAGAACTGCATCTACCTTCATACAATCACACCTGATTCAGATTATGAGCCTTATGTTATGATGGATTTACTGGATTGAAATGTTTCTCTTGATTGCCATAGGGCTGTTTGCCTGTTATTAGACCACTGCCTTTTTGTGCTTACTGTTCTGGATTTATTAAACTGGATCACTGAATCATTGTTGCTTGCTGTTGTTGTGATCTCATGTGAGTGACAAGTTGGTGGAGTGGTAAGGTTATTGTCCTACCTTCACAGAAGAAATGTTGTTTCAGGGGGAAGTTATTTAAATCTAAAATTATATTGTGGGATAAATCACTTATAATAAACTCTGCAATATTCCTTAAAAAAAAAGAGGTAGCAGTCTAGAGTGTCCCACCTAGGATTTCTAAATTGCCTAAATTGTTTAAAATGTGCATTTGTTGACTGTTCTCTGCAGATCACACCTTCTTGAATTCCTTTTTGATTGGTTGATTATGTACAATGGCTGCATGCTATTGTTCAAAATTTTCAGTTTATACTTTCTGCAGCTATGAAAGCAATAGAAAACAAAGTCAAAAAGTGTGTTCAGCTTGAACTCTCATTTCAAATTACTGTATTCTACAACAAATTCATTCTAATCTTGGATATATTTTGGGAAGCATAATGGGGTTTTAGACATACAAAATGTGGAGTGCTGTGGGTCTCAGGTTCAGGTTTGAACACCAATTCAATTATACAGCTTGTAAATGCACTTGAACAGCAGCAATAGTAGTAGTGTATTCTCACCCGTAGAGTAGCACCTAGTGACCTTAAACCTGTTGAATGCCTAGCCAACTTCAGCACCCTGAAGATTCTCATGAGCCGTAACACCTGAACCAGTTTTGTCAAGTTGTCCAGTTCTGACTCACTCCCAATGAGCAGATCAAAAAAGATAGTGATGTAAATTGGCATTACTGAGATGATATCAATCAGGTTTAGTGGTAGCAGGAAGAACTTACGATGGTTTGGTGCAAGAAGCATACGTGTTACTACCTCAAAGGTAAACCAGCAGATGCAGAACACTTCTAAAACATGCATAGTTGGGTCTTCGGTTGGATTACCATTTTCATCAAATATTTGGTACTCTGGAATGCTATTGATGCACATGGTGGCAATTGATATTAACACCACACAAATGGAAAGCAAACTGAAAAGTTTGCTAGGAATTGAGTAACCTGGATTTTCCAGTGTCAGCCAAAGACACTTTCGAATGTTTCCAAAACGCACTTCTTGGAAGTGCTCGATATCTTTGTTCAGATCAGAAATCTCATCAACCGATGTATCCACACTGCTAACATCACTCTCTTCATCCCAGGATTTATGATGTCTCTCCAGTTTGCGATCAAGGTAGCGGTAACTACAACAGCTGTCTAAAAAAAAATCACTGATGCCCCAGTACTCTATTTCCTGAGAGAAGGAGAAAATGCACAACTCTTCCATAATGTGCAGCTTGCCAGTCTGGTAGAAGTGCAGGACGTAAGGGAAAAGGCCAGGGTTACGGTCAAAGTAAAACTCTTTCCGTTGAACATCAAAATCATCACAGAGCTGTAGAATGTCATCTTCCGAGTCACAGGACAACAGCTGGCCAAGACGTGTGTCTGGAAACTTCCTCAGAATGCTTGAACATAGAGTGTGCTTCAACCCACCCACATTGATGTGTAAAAGGTTGTCCTTTGGATCCAAAAACCACCAAGTGTGTCTTTCCTTAACCATGATCTAACTACACGCTGTAATAGAAAAAGAGAACAACATTTGTTTTACTATGGCTGTCATTCAATATGGGTTCATTTCTATGATTCATTTTCACGTTTTCATGTTAAAAAAATATTAATATAATTAATGCACCATTTTTTTGCTTACTTGCTGTGGTATTTAATGTGTGCTGATATGGCATGCTATCCAGCTCCATAAAAAAACCCTGTGATATATGATTAAATTCTCAGCTTAGTCTGCAAACAGTATTTTTTTACATAAAATAAATGTAACACTTAACACTTTAATAACACTTTAAATAAATGAAATCCTTTAAATGCTTATTAATTAACCATGTGATCAAGTAACTTCTATCCAACTGATATGATTTCTTTATTCCCTGCAAAGTATTTAAACTGGAACAAAGAGTCTGGAACAAATGGTGCTTGTGCAAATCAAACTTTCAAGTGAAAATTTAAACCATAGGAGACCATGATGTTTAGCCTTATAATACTTAACATTCAGACAGGATGATTCAAACAGACACATGCGGCATCTGGTAGTTGACGATTGCTCACGGGTATCAAGTCAGAGGCAGCTCAATCAAGAGTTGTTAATATCAAATGTGTTGGATATTTGCAACTTGAGCTCAGGGACACTCCATCTTGATCGGGAGCAGTTAAATAATCATAATCTTTATGTAAAGATTTATTCATGAGAAATCTATATTTATTTAGCACATTTTGGGGCTGTTGGTTGAATATTTCACAATATTTCCGTGCTTCTCTATGAAAGCAAATCCTTCTGAACACACAAGTGGACTTTGGGAACTGGACAGCAATGTAGATCTACACATAGATACCTCATTTGACTGTACCAGACATGTCAATTTGTCCACCATCACACTGACAACAGTCAACATTCTAAGGCTTCATCACTCATACTAACAAACCAATACATTTTCCTGTGCCATTACACAGTACACACTATGCTTGTAACAATCACAGATATATATGGTTCTCTGATGACCAACTGTTTTTTATTTATAGGAGTTTTAACCAGTATTGTTTGCCAATTTATTTACCATATGCAGAATGATGTAACATTATTGATAAACTAAATCCTGTGAAAATCAACTGCTGAATACTAGCAGACATAGTTTTTCATATGTTGCTCTCGACTGAGCATTCAGACAGCTTACGTATAGTTCCCCAAAGAAACAGCTGCTACTGCAATATCGTCACATAGATATCTACTGGCAACAACAGCACATCATAAACATAGTTAATCAGAAACTAGTGAGCTATTTTATTTTAAAAAATACTTCATTAAGCTCAGGGCAAGTAAGTGACCTCTATACAGTATATATATATATATATATATATATATATAATGAGATGCTGACCTCCACAGCTGGTGAAAGTGTAATCGTTATCTTGGATTGTGTGTCCTTTGTAAACCAATCGCATTGTTTTATTAAATCATAAAATCACTTTCTTGGTTTAAGGACTGTCAATAATTATTTGCGGATGACATAAAAATAAATGGTTAGTGTCATATATACCTTTCTGTAGCTCAATCATTACAGCACAGTGCAATGCCAAGGTCATGGGTTTGATGATCACAGGAGAAGTAAATGATAAAGACCTGATATATTCCTTGAAGGCAGTGTCTTCGATAATAGTGTCTGTCAAATCTGTAAATGTAAACTGAATACTTCCTGTCATTGATTTCTTTTTTAGTTTTCCATTGTAAACTCTAAATATAGCTCATGGGGACCTAGGAGTGAATTTCGAGGGGGATGGGGTTTCAGTTCCAATTGGTTAGGTTTATTTGAAAATTTAAGTGATTTCTATATTTTATCTATTCAAAAGACTACGGAAAGCAAAAGATAATAGTTCTGCACTTAAACGTATGTAGCACCGTGTTTATGGTTGGCTAAGAAATGCCGATTTGCCATGAAAGCTGCAGGCCAAAAGAAATGCTTCTCTGTTGCCTGCTACAGCACAGATCGTGAAAGCAGACTGCATTTTTGTCCTTCATGGTAACAAAGTGTAGAGACCATGTAACTAAATTCACTGTAGAGAGCTTCATTCATTAAAATGGATGTTTGTGAGATCATGAAATCCGATGTGTGCAAATCCATTTTGAGCTACATTGGTACGTGTTTTGGAATCCTATTACAATCACATTTATGGAAATCTGTCTCAGTCTGACTGGTCAGATAGAAAAAATATTAACGTATTTATTTACTTATTGTTTGATTAAAATATTTGATAAAAGTTTATAAATCAAAATGTTTTGGTACAAAAGATGACATAGGCTACATGTAATAAAGTTAGCTTCAGAAAAATTGCATTAAAAAGGTAGGTAACGCTTTACAATAACAGTACATGAATTATCATGTACTAATACATAAATTAACAATTACTTGACTATAAACTAATGATGAGTTATGACAAGAACTAACCTAACTATGACATGACTCACATGAATCACTGCATAAATAATGCCACCTTAATTACATGTTAGTTATTGCACCTCTTTACAAATCCCCAAAAAGCACCAATGTCTATATTTAGATGAGGTGAATATGTCTAAAAAATTCAAAACATTTTAAGGATGTTAACAAGTCATAATTTCATGTTACTTTATACGTAATTAATGACGAGTTAGTAATAATGCCCCCCCCCCAAGTAAAGTCATGACATAATGATATATTAACAACTCATGAATTCATGACGTGACAGCTGCAGGTGGCAGATCTATAAACAATTTTGTGCCATTAATGCATGTTTGATTTAGATTACCACAATTTTTTAATTAATACATTAACTAACACGCAATAAATAACATGTAATTAAGGTGAATAATTCATGTGAGTCGGGTCGTAGTTAAGTTAGTTCTTGACTAATAGATGTCTTAACTCATCATTAGTTTATAGTCAAGAAATTGTTAATTAATGTATTAGTACATGATAATTCATGTACTGGTATTGTAAACAAAAGTCCCCACAGTGAATTTATGCCATTCCCACTACTGCCCATATCACATGGTAAAATTAATATGTAGTAATCACTGATGCACTCCATTTATTGTGGTTTAGAAATTAATTATTATCAATATACACCTCAAGCATCATAGAAGCCAATGATTACTGGATATAACTCAAATTAAAACTCAAATTAAAAGATCGTGCCATCCAGTTGGCATAATCAGCAGAGCGTAATCTACGTCTTTGTAGAAAGTATCTACATGCTTCACCAGAAATAATAGCTTATATAATCTACAGAATAGGGTACAATAAATGTATATAAAAGGTAGTTTGTAGTAAATCTTTAGGGTTTTTACACATCGGTTGCTGCCAATATTTCAATCGTTTACTAGGCGACAGGTACAGCTTTGTGTACATTAGCTACCATACAGCGCAACCTGGCAGTGGTCAAGTGATCAATAATAGGCTATTTCCAAAGGACAGCTTTCACTTTTTTTGAACTCTGAGACCTTCAAAACAATGCTCTAAGTAAATCAATGGGGTACAAATGCAGGACTTAACAGGTCACACACATAAAAGCAGCCTATGCTATAGGTAGCCTATATAGGCTACATTCAAAAGTAATAGGCTAATAATAATAATAATAAATAAGCAGGTTTTGACCTAGACATTTGTAAGCACTGTGTTAAATTGAAAGCGTGTCAATGCCACTAATCTTAAGAAATGAAGGTCGCTATGTTCTTAAACACAATAAATCGTACAGATTCTATTTAATCATTGCAGTTGATTCCTTAATCATTATATTGAATATTCGCTTCTCTCTAACCTTTTTTTTTTAAATGTAGCTTACTTCCTGAAAAAAAATGCATTAGGCTATTGTTGCGTCTTGACATAAATCAAATTGTTTAAAGCAAAATGTTACATCTCCGGTTTTAATTTGTTCTCCCCTATAACGTTATATCAGCTTATGATTTCAGAATTTAAAAAGTAAAACCTACCACACAGATGTCACTGTTTGTTCTTCACTTGTTTCTTTTCACGTTTGTTTACGACGCCTATGTTAGATGAAGTATCAATCCATTGATCTACAGTAATCTTTGTTAACTGATTAATTGAAAATTCTGTATTTCTATCAGTTTATCTTTTCGCTTCGCATTAAATTCCTCCTCAGACTCCACTAGCTCATTTTCCCTCCGCTCCTCCTGCTTCGATGAGAAATGATGCGCAGTTGTCCAGTCCGGGCGCGGAAAGTACACACCCTAGCAGTCAATCGCCGCAGTTCATAGGAACGTCAATTCTTGAATTAACCTAGGCTATATGGATAGTCTGTAAATCAGGCAAGTTTTAGGGCAAAAAAAGTTTGCTATTGCTATTTTATTTTTTTTTTTCAATCTGTTTAACTTGTTCAGAGATAGACTAAGCTTTTTATGTCTTGCTGAAATCTTGCTTTTATCATTCAGGAAAGTGTAGTGAATGTACAAGACACTCTACCTGTTAAAGCCACTGTTAGAGCCTAATTTTAAGTCTACATAGGCACCTTTCTTTTGAGAAGGAAATTCTGACAGATCTAAGTTTTCTTCACATAAGCAGGTACAGAGTGGAGCTAAGTCTATGCTCTGCCAAAGCCATTAGGGGAGTGCGAGACTTAATTTAATCTTCTCATTCTGAGTACTGAGATCTGAAACCCCCTAGGAACTCTATGCAGACCTTTTCCTGTCAGGCATCAGAATGTAGGAGGGCTTTTAGTCTTATGAATATCAATGTCTGACAGAAGGTATGCATGTCTTGCTCTAAATGTTGCAAATTTAATGATGGTCAACCTTAATGGCCCACTGCTCAGTCTTAGAGAAGTCTATAAAGGGAAAGAGTAAAAGTAAGATACTATCACAACGTAAATGACCACAGTCATGACAGTGTAAATCATTTACCAGCATACTATACCTGAACAATGAAGACATTAATGAACAAGTTAGTATATTTTTAGAACTGAGTGCTGGAGGGCCAGGCCCATAATGGAAGAGGACCAGGAGATTGTGCAAGTAGTCTCAGCCTGAAATGTCACGCCCACGGACTGTAGGCTGAATGTCTAATGGATATGGCACACTTAAACGAGTTGAACAAAACAAACTGTGATTGGTTGATGTCAGTCAAAATACTTCATGGTTGATTCCTGCCATGAAACTTGCAAGTGACCAGAGTGGCACAGGCAGAGTGAGAGTCCAGGAAGGAGCCAGAGGACCAGGCAGCCAAGGTGGAGCTGGAGACCTGAACAGAGCCAGCGGAACAGGCTGAGCAGAAAAGACATTGCAGTTGGAGCTGGAGACCACCATGCTGAATCAAGCAGAACTGAAACAGACAGCAGAAGGTTTAGAGACAGTAAAAGAACAGCCAGAGAGTTCAGGCAGTAGCTCTGTTGTCATGTTAAAACAGGTTGAGGGTACAAAGGCAGCTTCCTTGGACATGACAGGCCAGGCAGTGATAGGACAGATGGAGGGTTCAGAGACAGGCTCCATGGCCGTGAAAGGGCAGGCAGAGGGCACAGAAACACTAAACCTGATTTTACCAAGTGCAACATGTTACTGGATCAGTATTTTTGTTGATCCTGGAACAACACTGTGATTAGTCAATCAGATTTGAAGAACCAGTTTATAGCTTTTGTGAAGCTTACAATTACAGACTTGCACCTTATTTGTGGGACCATACTGTATATGCAAATTCATTCTCTGCCAACCGGAGGTGCTGTTTTTTGTGGTAGAGATTAGGTTTCCCTGGCAATGCCTTACACATAGCAGCTCTCCGCTCACAAACAATGATTTATCAGACATCACACGCAAGATTAAATGAAAATGAAATTTTTCTGAAGACATTCAGTTTCCTTCCGAAATACAGTGATATAAAAACACCCACACTGGGTTTTCGATTTTAAAACATGCAATGCTCTCAGTGTTTACTCAACAAAGTCAAAGCCTTTTGAAGAATCTATTTGTAGCGGTCAATTTTGATATTGTGGTGCACCGCCACAAATAAATCAATGTATGGGATACAGAATGGATCTGATGGAATAAGACGAAAACAGACTAATATTAGTGTATATGTCATTCTTCTAATGATGTAACATACATCAAGCATTATGGAAAGTGTTTCCAATTACTGTTTACCTCATTAATGCAGTAGCATACAGTTGTCTTTTTATGAGACAGTACTCACTCTGGAGTGAGGAGGTTAATTCTATAGCCAAGCAGACCCTCAGATATCCAAAGCTGGCATAAGTGTATCATTAGATAAGTCAGAAGTCTAAGAATAAATAAAAGCATCTATCAGAAAGATGTGACAAGAGAGATGGCATAAAAGAAAAATAGGTTCAATCTTTATGGCATTTAAAAAAGAAATTGGTGCTGAATCCTTCAGCTAGAATTGGAAAGCATTGTAATATGAAAATGTGATTCTGGCGGTTGTAAGAAATGTTGGCTTTAAGTGAAAAGATCATGTGCTGATAAAATGCAAGGTATGTGAAAAATCCAGCTCAGAGGAGAATAAAAACTTCGTGCTATATATTGTGGGACATTACAGAACATTCTGAACTAGCTAAGTAAAGTTTTTTTTATATTAAGTATAATGTAAATATTCTCAAAATTCCCTTTGTACAGTGAAGCTCCACCCCAGTAGGTGGCGAAAAAGTACCAGTATACAACACCAGTATACAGTATACCAGTAGTATAGTATACTCCAGTAAAATATAGTTGGTTTGCCGGCTGCCAAATAACCTAGAAGTAGAAGATATTTTTAATTAGAAGAATTTTTTTGAGATATATTTCTCAAAATAACTCGGGAAATTAATGTTATAATATTATTTTTCAGTTTCTTAAAATAATACAGTTGTGGGAGAGAATATAAAATAAAGAAATATTAAAAATAAAGAAAAGAAAAGAAAAATAAAGAATGGTGAAGGGAGTATTTTGATCCACACTCCATACCAGTGGTGGCGGTAACACAGTTTTTTGTTGTTTGTCAACCGCCAATGAAATACCAAGAAGAAGAAGAAGACACGCTACTGCAGTGAATAAGCATTTTAGTTCATTCGTCGTAGTTTTAAGACGTCATTATATACCTAAAGATTTACTTCTAAAGAAAAGCATTTTTGACTGTACTGCGTACACAAACCGAAAAGTTTACTTTATGCGACAGAAACAATGATGAAGATCTTTCTGGAGGGCGTGGAAAAGTTTGTTGTTATCACGTGATAGAGTTCTAATGTTTGATAAACTATTTCTTTCTTAAGCTCGAGTTCTTTGGTTTCGACGTTCAAAGGAGATTCACAAATAATGCCTCAACCTAAATACAGAAAGATTGCTGTACTAGGGTATCGTTCTGTTGGTGAGTGTTCGATGTATCTTTTTCAGTAGGAAGTATTTGATGTTATATAGTCGCTAAGTTAGCAGAGTTCTTACAGTTGTATAGTAAATTTCATTTTATATGTTCTCTGTCCATCCACTTTCATTTAATTTACCCACTTATTTCGACACTCTAAAGGAACTTCGAACAGGGCACTAGCATTTGGAAACATAATGGAGAAGCGCATGGTGCTGGCAGGAATTAGCAACGTGCGGGTCTCAACACACGAGGATCACACGCGATCATTTGCTAATCACAACTCGAATATCATCAATATGCAAATTCTAGTAACATCTCACTATGTCTTAAAGGGATTTGTAACGAGTTGCAGTTCCTTTTTAGCTAGTAATTCGCCAGTTATTGCCGCTTTCTGTTCCACCTTAAATGAGTGTACGACTCACATTAACGTGTCGATGGCGCTGGTGTCCATAAAGGGCTTTTTCAAGGGTACGTTAAATGCGACACTGTTTAATGCCCCATCATGAAACGATACATACTGAGTCGAATTTTAATTTTTATACTGTACCATTTTATTGATTTTGTGAAATTGAAGAGCGTGATGGAACAGTAACAGTAAAATAAATAAATAATTTATATAAATATTATTTATTTTTTACTCTATATAAAAATATATCATATAATATATTATATGATATATTTTTTAATTAATTTATTTATTAATTTCTTTTACTAATTTTGTGTAACTTTATCTTGCACACCGGGTGCCCTATTTGAAATCCATTTATATTTAATTTATTGCCTTCTGAAGTAGCAGATCTTGCATTGTTTGTTGACTGGTGCCGTTTGTTGACTGGTGCCGTTTGTTGACTGGTGCTGCAGATTTACAGATTGCATTTTGTCTTTATTAAAATTTAAAGTGATTCCATATTTAAGTTGGGGACGGCAAACTTTTGTTGTCAGCTATTTCTATCCTTCAAGTAATATTAATGAATAAATTAACCTTCTGCCCAGTTACTCTTCAACAAGGAAACAATGGCTTATTTTCTATACCATAAAGTAAATCAGCTTAATGAAATCAAAACAACAGCGTGCACTTTTGTAAGGCATTGTGCTTTATATCAGAATTCAGTGTCACGTTTAACACACTGAGAAAACATTACAAATGTTGTGCTAGTGCTATGTTCTTAAAGGGATAGTTCACCCAAAAATGAAAATTTGATGTTTATTTACTTACCCCCATGGCATCCAAGATGTAGGTG
>JAUMHQ010000058.1:7336055-7347735 GCA_032361165.1 Enteromius paludinosus
AATGAGCCATTTTAATATAGATTAATCTAGATTAATTTCAAAATTAATCTAGATTAATCTAGATTAAAAAAATTAATGTATGCCCACCCCTAATGAACAGTGAATGAGTTCAGGTTGGTTGGAGTATGTATGAGACTCACATTCGTCCACTGGGACCCTCATCCTGGAAGCTGAATGGAAGAGGAGACTCTGAGGGTACTGGGGGAAGATCATGGATGCTCCCACATCCTGACACAATCTGCCAACTGCCATAATCTGTGGACAGTGAGGAGCCTGACCGAGCATATTCCACCACTGGCCTAAGATTATGAAAGAGACATTAAAAAGATGAAAAGAGCAAGAAAAAATATGAATAGAGACCAATTGGATTGGTCCAATTTCAAAATGTAAGTTTGGTATAATATTAAGCTCTGGTTCATCAGTATTGAAAATGATTGGTAAAGTGTTTATTTGCCAACCTAAGTATACAGTATCATGCACACTGCACAAACATCATTGATAAACACACAAAACCACTACAAAATAAACTTTGAAAGTACTCGCCTCCTTCCTGGGACAGCTAACGGGGTGCTTCCTGTCCGTGTAACATTTTGATCTGAGTGGTTGGATGAGGAAGAGCTTGAGGACTTAAAGGACCCCAGAGGACTGGCCTCAGTCATTAAATTAGGTGTTCGCTCCTCTGAAGCGATCGGTCGGGGCCAATGCACAGAATGAGCAGAAAATGGTATGCCTTTCCTCCTGTAATAAACACCAAATGTGAAGTCAAAAATAAAATTATTTACATAAAATTGTAAACAAGAAAGTCAAAATAATGGCATGGTCACTTTATGTGGCTGAGGACAGGTTGCATGTATCTTAAGACTGGCCATTTGTAACCACTATTTCCCTCTAGCTACCTGACTGAACCTGCCAGTAACAGGCAGGCAAGTGCATTCAAACTAATAAAGTACAATTAAAGGTGCTTGTTTACTTTTTATTTTGTAAGCCTTACCCATTAGAAGCCTGTGGTCCAGTGGTAATTAGGTCTGCAGCTTCTGCTTGTAGACTGGAGGGAGCAGATGTATCTTCTGTGATGAGAGAGAAATCACTACTCAAGCTTGTCACACTACCCCGATCTCTGGGCTCTGAGAAAGGAAGAGAGAAAGAGAGAGAGAGAGAATGAAAGAAAGGTCTGCTTGACTACTGTAGGCAGAATAGTCACTGAATCACTAATTTTAATGAAAGTCAATTCTGAAAATAAAACATACTTAACTGGCAGAGGTCATCGACAGTGAAGTCAGCATCTTTGAATTTAGAATTTTTTCTTCTGTTACAGCAAAAAACAAACAAACAGACAGACATCAATGCAGTCACATGCTGCAAATATCTGGGTCATTTTAATGAAATTGTAAAAATAAATTACATTAAATTTGGAATGTGAGTCTAAACAATGCATACAACATGTCACGCCAATTATCTAACTGATCTGTAAGGAATTACATTTTTCATTTATCTAATCTAAAATGGTAAAAATGTTCATAGAAATCCAAATAAGAGAGGATCGGTAAGCCCTTTATCAACATCAAGCTGGTTCAAATCTCCACACTTATAACATTTTTTTAAAACGTGATATTTTCTTCATATGTTATAGATGTTTGGGGTTATTAGACCATGCTTACAATGACTGATGGTCCAGTAGAAGACACACTGAATTCAAAGTTCAGTTTGTTTTTGATAATTATTGACCTATGGACACCAAATAATCTTTTGCACTGTTTTTTTTTTTCTTTTAATTTTGGCAAAAATTCAAGCACTAGTTTGTAAAAATGACTGCCTCAGGAAAGATTTTTGTCAAAGCAAAGTTGTTTGGTGTGAGACGTTTGTAATCAAGATGTACATTGACAAAAGCCAGTATTTTAAATAAACACTTGATGCTATGTTGCCAAATTTTCAATTACTGATCTATGATTTAAAATTAATTTAATGGGTTTTTTTAAATGGTTAAATAAAATGCAGGGAATTGAATGCAAAGTTAAACATGGTTGCAGGTTATTATGCCCAATATAAGAACACTGAGCATAAGAATAATGAACACTGAGAACACATAATTTGCTTCCATTTACAGCAAGGAATAAGAAGAGATCAGTCATATAGTTTTAGAACTAGTGAGTTATGAGGAAAAACATCATGTTTTTTAAGGACAGGCCGATGTCTAGCAGCAATTTAAACACACAGAAAAAATGACAGAAATAAGTTTAAACGATTAAAATCTATCAAAATGTTTCTGTTCAACACAAAAATAATTATTGTATTTAACATCTGAAGTCAGATAGCTTACCTTTGTTTTTTTATGACTGAAAATGTGTCACAAACAATATGCTTCAGAAAATTGAAGCAGAAAAAAAAAATCTAGGAGAGAGAATATCAAAAATCAAATTGTATATAACTGACGCATGAACAATCTGGGAGGTGCACACTAATCAAAAACAACATTTTCTAGGCATTAAATATGTGAAGTCTCACCTCCTCCCCCTTAGAGAGCCGATCAGGCAGCATGTGACTAGAGAAAAGGACAAAATTAAGAAATTGATAATTAGAATATTCTTTTTTTTATTGTTGTTGTTGTATGTCTAATGGTGGTAGAGCAAGCACCAATTTCTGCAGACATATTTTTGTTTTAATATGTTTTTTGCTTATAACTTTAAAAACTGCTTAAAAACATCTTAGTAATTAATCAAGGGGCTCAAATCAGAATTATTCTAAAGCTATAATGTTGTTTAAAAAGTCAAATTTCACACTGCAGGACACATACTTGGGTTTTATGTACCAGTCAAAGAGGTGCCAAGAGAATAAAAATGAATGTGAGACAACAACCATTTTTAATATCTGCCATATCATGAAAATATTTATCACCTTATTGTAATGTACCAAACCTTTAATATTTGTACATTCCTAGACATTAATGTGTAAGTGAGACAGGAATGAGACGAACCCAAAAAGAAACCAGTCATATGCGATAGTCAGGTAAAGGATCTCAGACGGCTCCAGACTGGCATGAATGGCACCATCCTATAAAAAATTTTAAACAAAGTGAACACAAAGAAAGGTTAAAAAAAAAAAAAAGCAAGGTGAAGTGAATAAAGGTAAAAAACGAGGACATATGTAATTAAAGACAGAGGTATTAATACTTGCCGCCCACAAAGAAAGTCTGAGCAGAGATACAAAGAGAGGTGTCCTGTCCCAGCCCGAAATACAGTGCACCAGTAAACCATTCTCATCTGTAGGCCACAACACTCCAAGTAATTATCCAAAACTAAACAGACTAGTGAAACATGTTCTACAGTTTGGTGCAGACGTGTGTGTGGTAATTTACCATCGGAGTTTATGATGTGTAGAAGCAGTTTCAGGTAGTTCTGAGTCTGCTGCACCAGGTCCCATGACTAAAACAGACGAAGACAACAACTGACAAACTCAAAATCAGAAATGTACATACACATAATTTTAAGTCTGTTGATCAGGGCATCCAGCATTCTTTATTGACCTTTGTCATAAGCATTGATCTACAGTGTTCGTTGTGTTTACTAATGAACAGTGATGATTATTTTTCATTTTTCAATTAAATTGAAGACACACAAAAGTTACTGTTCAATGTAGTAATCGCACTCCAATTATACATCAGTAAGTTTTGTGCCTTGACATTAACTGTTTACTTAAATTTCATCTCAAATGATCTAATAAGATGGTGACATTTTGCAGATAGAGAAGTATGCTTCAACATTTTTTGAATGTGACGCCAATTGGAGTTCAGATACAAATTGTCCTATTTCATTAAGCTTAATCAATTCCTGTCTGTCTAAAAGACAGTTAAGAAAATGCATGAGAAACTCAGAGTACCTGATATTCACTCCAGTTGATGTTGAGGTTTTTTGTAAAGCAAGCAGGGATTGTCAAAGGAGCATCCACATAGTCCTATACACACAATAAAAAGTGATGGTCAATTGTATTTAGTAAATTAATTTCTGTTGAACTTCTAATGGAGCAATTTTTTGCTGTGTTTGTGTAAGGACCTGATTCCAGTTGAAGACAAGCCCTTCTGCCGTGTAATCTCTGTCTTTATATTCCCTGAAGAATTCACATCCTGAAAACAAGTGCATGAAACAGCTAATATTCCAGCTATAGTGTATGATTATTGCTACTGAATGAGTAGAACAGTAGAATATTTTTTAATGATATCAGCATAAAGATATATACCTGGATAAGGCACAGAGAGTAGGGTGAAGTCAGCATAGCGTTGGGCCTTGTCCACCTTTTCTGAGGAAGTCACACTGAGATCATTGAGAAAGGAAGACAAATTATAATTAATACTTTATTAATTATCAGTTTATCATTTTAAATTAATACAAAGCAGTTATTTAGGAGTTGTCCGTATTTAATAAGATCATTCTAAATAAATGATTAATAAATTACTTAAACTTGCATTAATAAATATTATTTAGACACATGATAGTAGTAGCTCAGTGTGTTAATAAATGCTTTATTAACACATGTTCCTGCTGTAATTCATGATTAAGTCAGGTAGTTATAAAGCATTTAGTAGTTGCCATACGTCTGTTTTTGTGAGCTCATCTAAAGTGAGGACTATTTATACCTTTTAAAGCATTTATAAAGCAGATGTAAAGGCTCATTTATATTCTAAACAGAAAAGTTAAACAAACACAACACAGAGGGATACAGAGCACAAAATATTTTTTCAAGATGTAAAAAATGTAATCATTGTAATTTATAGCTGCATTTATAATCTGCTTACTAATGAACTGACAATTAACTAAAGATTCATAGCGTGTAGTTATTATAAAGTGTTACCGTTATATTTTAGGAGAAGTGTCATTTACATTTACAAGAAATAACATTTTGCTATGTCATATTGCAATGTAAAAAAAAAAGACTGTCTGGTCTTAGATTCTGATCTTGACTCTGAATTTGAGTCTGAAAGACTCCATGTATGACGCATTTAATACATAATATATGACACAACATTTACAAAAATTATGAGAATTGGACATCACATAAAAAAGGCATTCTAACATGAATGTAACAAGGTTCACTCACTTGAGACCAAACTTGACCTTCTTATTCTCTACCATGAGGTCACAAATGTAGCGTACAGACAAATACTTCAACAGCTTAATGTCAGAGCCCCTAACCTTATCAAACAACTGTGAATCGTTATTCCTGTAAAGTGACAAAGAAAGATCAGAATAAGATGATTAGAAGACAAATATTTTATTACAAAATCAGTTATGACACAAATTCACAGGAGCATGCCAGAACCATTGTTAAACTACTGATCTATGTCTATATAATTGAAACAATTTCGGCTTCTTGTAAGATTGTGTTCCTTGCCAGCTTATCTTACCGAACTGCACAGTCATCCTCCAGAACCTCTTCAGCATCACCAAAGGTGTCATCTGAACCACCTGCAATAGTCTGAGATTAAACCTATTGCAATCCAACAAGTAATGTGCACAACTATATCTACACTGTCCCACAGAATGACCGTAGCTTGAGAAGTTCAGACCATGTTAGAAATGCTACAATAATCTCTTCAAGGTATTAATCAATGGATGTAGTTTGACCAATTAACAATACAATCTAAAATTCTATCTTGTGTTATCTGACCAATCCTGCTCCTAGAGGGCCACCATCCTGCAGAGTTTAGTTCAAACCCTAATTCAATACACTTGAGCCAACGTTTTAAAGTCTTTAGGCTTTGTGGGAAGTTGGAACTAACAGTTTCAGAATGTTCGCCCTTCAAAAACTAGATTGGATACCCTTGTTTTAATGTGTATAAATAAGTCTTTATCTTTGTAACATTTTCACAGTGTAAATTAGGTGACAGAAGCTGTGCATTTACTGCATGTTTTTATTTGGGTTTTGCTATTATGGATAGATATTTCAAATATGAGACAAAAAAATACCAGACCACACCAAAGCATGGGTTTGATCTGGTTCAGTGACTAAATCTGAGCCTATGCCACATACACTGCAATATTTTCAAGGATGTTTGATATTAACTTCTCATAATCCTGAGGTGTGATGGCTACAGCCGATCATCTAGGCATTCAAATTTATAAAGGAGGAGGAGGATGGAACAACTTTAACACAATATTACTAGTCAATTTATATGAGAAAACAGATTTATTGCCATTGACCATGGATGTCTTTTGGACTCGTGGCTTACATAAGTCCACAAACCTACAGGCTCTGTCTTGTTCACCAGAGGTGGATCAATGGCTTTAACTAACTGGCCAAATTAGATTTAATGACACTTTAAGGACTATCACAAATCGCCCACTCAAATGTGAATAACAAGCTTAAAAGGATGTAAATGTTGAGGAAGATTAGGACTTCTATGACAGTAGTTTAGGGGGAAAGATTAGGCAACTGTCCCGATTTATATTTTGATATATAAGTGCATCTTAGTGAACAAAACACCAGCAATTTCACTCTGTTTATTAAGAAAACCATATCTAATCTCACAATAATTAGTCCTTATTTGATCAACCTTAAACTGCAGTGTTCAAGAGAGCTTACATATTTACAATACAATGTTTGTTTCTTGCCCTCCTGGAAATTCAACCTTGTCACTGATTTTCTCCACTGCACTCATTGTATGTACAGCATCTTGCAGCATGCTGTGTCAAATTAATATTTGTCAAATATTGACACATCATTTTGTACCTGAAAAAATGTAGTTGTATCCAGTGCGTCCATAAAGTTCGCCCCAACCTGCTAGTGTAGATGATCGACACACATGCTACAATAAAAGGAGAAAAAAAAGCAGTTTAGGGTCACTAGAACAACAACCAAAACACAGGCCCCCTGGTAAAGCTAACTTTAGAGGAGTCTAGAAGCTCATAGTCCAGAACTCAATACTGCAGTACTAAAGATCCCGACTGCCAGATTTCACAAGAAAAAATTAAACCTGTTATCTGTTATTAATTAAATCTGTACACTATGATTTGTCTACTACCAGTATAACCAAATGTACAACAGGGGCATGTCCTACAATTACAACATAGCAGTACAAAAATAATGGCGCTTTTCCACTACACAGTACCAGCTCGCCTCGGCTCGGCTCGGCTCGGCTCGACTCGGCTCTGTTTGGTTTTCCGAGTTGAGCCGAGGCGAGCTGGTACTGTGTAGTGGAAAAGCGCCATAAATAAATCTTCAACAGAAACCATCTGGTGGTCCAAAAATCTAATACAACATTCTAGGCCAATTGTGACCAATTGTTCACTGAAAAATACCCCATTTGATCATTGCAAAATGGTTACCTTTCCATTGTAGAGGATGACTGGACAGACAAATCTCCCTCTACAGCGAGCCATCTTGCTGCGGTTCACCAGATCCTGCAACCTACTGATCTGCACTGTACTCTCAAAGCTGAACAAAGATGAAGAAGCCAAAAAAAACATTACAATTTATGATACACTGGTGACAGAGCACTATATCAATATACAGTTGGCCAAGAACTTTGCCCACATGGACATAGACTTCAATTCCAGATATTAGCCTGTTGTTACAAAACCATGCAGCCTTCCCACAATGTTCTTTGCTGCAGGCGTGGCATTACTATCAAGAAAAGAATCAATGCAGTTACATTCATCAAAGTAGATTAGCCTTTCCTTAAGTAATTAAAAGATAATTACAATAGTGAGTGATTAATTAAAATACGTAGGCCACTTGTGTAACTACATGTTACATATCTTTGTTTTTAACAGTAATGGATCCTGATCATCACCCAAATAAGTCCCTATTTCATCACATTCGTTGTCTTACAAATATCCAAATGATATCTGGGTGATATGGAGTAAAAAAAATGGTTGTTTTGGTTCTTCAAGACCAGAGGTGCTATGATTGTGCTATTCAAAATTATTTAAAGCATTAGTTAATCATTAAAATCATTATTATATATATATAAAACATATACGTAGTGTTGACAGGATGTACATGTCAACATGTTTATCTGATTAAAAAAAAAATACTGAAAAAATACCTTGATAAAATACCTATGAATAATTACTAGCAAAAATGAATGCATAAAATGTATTAGAATTATATATTTACATACAACAAACCATAGGAATTACATTTTTTATTTTTATGTTTATGTTTTTAATTTTGTTGAGCATATTGAAACCTGTCATCATAAGAAGTTGCACAGGGTGGCGCACATGCCATTTAAATGAAAACATGAGCTCTTTGATGTAATTTAATCAGTTTAATTTGCCATTTTTTTCCCCATTAGTTACTCATGCTTGGAAGCTCCTATAAAAATGTAATTGATATGTGGTGTGTGTTTCAACTAATAAGCAACACTTACACATTTGCTAGAGCAAGAATAATAAATTATTACATCCAAAAAATTAAGTACTTAATCATACGGCTTTTGTTAACTAATACATCACTGGCAGTACAGCAATATAGAAATTGAGCCACATTGATAATGTTCTTTATACAAATCACGGTATTTTTTAAGACTCTATTTTCAGAAGGAAAAACATAATAGAAAATGCTTCTTCCTATTGACTTTTTCCCAGAACAACTAACAACCAATCTGTCTACTACTTTGTCTCTTCAGTATACTAAAAAAGAAAGCAATGATTTTACCTCTCTTTATTGTTGTCTGAAGATTCATATTCTAGAAACACGATCTTCCGTGGGTAGTGACCACACACGTCCCCATTGGTGTTGTGGATGATACTGTACTTGTAATCCCGGTCAAAGAGCTCCAAATAGCGCTTTTCTATTCTCTCTACCTAAAAATACACATAAAACGCATAATACATAAACAACATTACTATTGTGATGCCTTTGCACTGATTTTGACCATGTTCTTATCTCTGTATGAGTGTTTAAGTGTACAAATCAAGTGTGCATCTTATATTTCACATCTACTGCATGTGAAATATAAGAATGGTTATATCATTTTGACGCAACCTGCATTATTTCCCTGGACTTTTATAGTCTCGGAACACAAGTAAGTCTAAGACAACACTTAGTGTTAACCACAGCACTGAACCATGGTACTCATGCAGACAATGCACGTTCGAACCTGAAAACCAGACTTTTTTAGTCTGATCTGCACCTTAACTACGAGGCTGTTATTTATAGTTCTACAACTGTGTGTTTGACTATTCTGCAAGACCATTCTGCATTGTCAATAAATGGCCTTTTAGTTACTAAGGCCAATCACAACTATGGACCAAAAACAACTAATGTGGTCCATGTAGACAGGACGTACAGTTTGCAAGAGGTGCACTTTAGTTTACGGAGAAGTATAAATCAGTCTTTATGGTTGTGGGTTAGTTTTAACTACTATGATGATGGATTAGAACACCAGAGTCATCTTGATTACTTTTTCCCCCTCAATAAAATCAGCATTAAAAAAAAGTTTAATAAAAAAAGAAAATATCTAACACGTATTAATTTTTTCTCTGCTTAATATGTGACTTTGGAAAGAAAAGACTCATGACACATTAAATCAATTTCCCTTTGGAAGTTCCTTAAAGTCATATGAGCTGCGTCCAGTTGCTGTTAAGAAAATGCTTAATTGTGGAAACCTTATTATGTAATAATATGAAGCAATCAAATGTTATTATTGAAAATGACATTTTCGAAGTCATTAATGAATTATTTTTTTATTATTGTGGTATTTATTTCCCTTATTCATTTGACAACTGTATGAACTTTTTCTTCAAAATCACATTAAACCAACATTAATGAAAAGCCTAAGTTGTTATTTATTTGGTACGTGTTTTAAACAATATTTTACTTTTTCTCCTATTCATGTCATTGACCTATTTAACGCCTGCTTTGAAATATGGGAAAGTAGTGACTGATGTTTAATGTTTATAGTCTTACCGACGGGGTGACCTCCTTCGCCCTGTACTGACTCTTAGAAAACACATAGATCAGATCGGTTATCTCCTCGCTCCGGCTAGCCATGATCGAGCCGTCACCCGCCTTCTGCTCGATCCGAACCCGCCCTTCACTAAATAGCGCAGCTCCCTGGGGCCGAGAGGGTCCTCCAGGCCATGCCTTCAGGGCGAGCTTCTTCCTCACCGCCCGCTTTAAGGCGCCGGGGCCGGAGCGGGTGGCGCGTCCCGAGTTCAGGGTCCTGGCGGGATGATTCCCCTCCACAGTACTGGTGATCAAAATAGCCCGTTACCGACGGTACTAGACGTCACGAGACTTCCAAGACTTCTCGCCGCTGTTATTTCTCCAGTCAGCAAAAGAAAGAGTTCTGTAAATCATTTATAATGAATCCGTTTCGATGTGTCTTTTCTTTCCCAGCACTCACGTCAAAACACCGCATCCCACAAAATCTCAACACCCGGCCACCAATCGCAGGAAATCCGCACGACTTTTTATCCTTGAGTCTTCACACGCTTTTTATCCATGAGTTTTATAATCGACTTGATTTCTATCTGGAGACAAAACATTCAGTGTTATTTTAAAACGCCAGAACGTGTAATGTGTAAAGGGATACAATAGACCAGGTTGTAATGTTGCAAAGAAATATATCCGTGTTGGATATCGCTAAGGAACTTTAACCAGAGCCAGTAGTAAACAGGAAACTGAAGTGATCATGTGATCAATACTTCCTGAAAGGTGACGTCAAGCTGCGTTGTCTGCCATTTCAGTTGACAGGTCTTGCATTTGCCCAAAGGTTTAAATAAAAATAAATCGGGGTTCATTAAACACAGGCATAAAAAATTTATAGATTGTTTTTAACTTATTGTCTATTGATAAGTCACTTGGCCGATGATAGATCTTTTAAATTGAATTGTTTTGTGCTTTTTCTTTAATGAGCTATACATGTACGTTTTTTTATCATCTTTATTTTTAAACTTTGGTTGACATAGTATTTAGCTAGTTGTTGTTCAAGTGGTCAGTCACTAATTGTATCCCTTAAAATTTCACCAAAATTTCATTATATTTAAAAAAAATTAACAAAAATAAAAAATTTCCATGAAAATAATTTCTTCATTATATAATATGGCTTAAATATAACCATACCATAACCGGTTGCTATCTGGGAATAACAAACCTTGGAATGTGGCGACTGACCAAATAGAATCGAGTATTCCACAAAGCCGCGTAATAGTACCAGATAACGACCAGTAACACTTGTGGCCCCGGTAATATTTGTGGCCCCGCCCCTAGATTCAACTAGGCCACCTGTTTAGGTGCAGGATGCATTGTATCACATTTTATTAAACTTTGTTTTTCATAAATAGGCTATGAGACCATGGAACACTAACAAAGCAATTCAGGTTTCATGATCCGCACTTTCAAAACGGTCTTCTTTTTAGCTTTTATTTGACATTAATCACCAATAGGATAGCTGCTAAACCACACCTGTGTCATGTTCAGCTGGAGATGCCAGTCTGCTGATGGCACTCCAGCCCCAGCAAACTGTTTTATGTCTGTTTTCACCTATTGGACTAATTATCAATGAACTCATGTCTCCGCCTACCTTGTCTGCTGTCAGTGGCGGTTCTACACGGAGGCCTAGGGAGGCCCGTGCCTCTATAGACATGTCCCTGGCCACCCCCGTGGCCCCCCTGTGCTGCCCAAATAAAAAAGTATGAATTTATTATGATTTTACACACGAGCGCCAAAAGTGGAACTA
>JAUMHQ010000058.1:7389680-7407410 GCA_032361165.1 Enteromius paludinosus
AGTCTCGCTGCAGCCAATCACCAGCATTTGATCCGGGGGCGCATTCCGGCCGCACTTTTTTTTAGCTCACTGAAGATTACAAGATTATACTCTTGGGTATCGAAATTTGGCACCGAACGAAAATGATTTTTTCGATACTCGATAGTCTCGAGACGATTCGGTCGGTGCTTAAAAAGTATCGAACTCGATACCCAGCCCTAGGTGTAAAGATAAAAAATTAAAAAAAACTTCACATAATATTCAGTTTAATTCCACTTGTATTTTTATTGAAAATACAAAGCATTTGTCATTGAAAAATAAACTGCTGGCCCATGTTCACTTCTCTTCTGAGTGCTTTTATGTAATTCTGTACAAACAATTCAAGTAGTGACAACAGCATTTTCAGTGTGTATGAAACCAAACTGAACATGTTTTTCCGTTGTTTCTTTTCTTCCGAGTTTGTTAGTGTTATAACTGTTATTTGTGGGTAATTTGTAAATGTAAAATATTACAGGAAATTTGTTTTGAAATTAATTTTGATTGATTGATTACTAACAAACAGGAATGACTTTTTATGATAAATGTCTTAAAACAGCTAGACGGTGCATGCAAATTCCACCGAATTTATACAGAATTTTGACTTAATTCCACATTTTGACCCAAATTTATTTCCTTCCACTGTAGTTTTTACATTCATAAATTTCTATATATATACAGTGAGGTCAATAAGTATTTGATCACCCTACAGTTTTCAGCATAGGTGCATTTCCACTGTGAGAGACAGAACCTGAAAAGAAAAATCTGGAAATCACGTTGCATGATTTTTTAACAATTTGTTTGGGAATTACTGTGTCAAATAAGTATAAAAACACCCCCAGAGCATGATGCGTCCAGCCCCATGCTTCACTGTAGGTATGGTATTATTGGGATGATACTCATCATTCTTCTTGACTTCGAATGGAGTTAAGACCAAAAAGTTCTACTTTGGTCTCATCTGACTACAGGACTTTCTCCCATAACTCCTCTGGATCATCCAGATGGTCCCTGGCAAACTTCAGACGGGCCTGGACATGGGCTGACTTAAGCAGAGGAACCTTCCGTGCGATGCAAGATTTTAAACCCTGACGTCGTAGTGTATTACTGATAGTAACCTTGCAAACGAGGATCCCAGCTCTCTTCCCGGCATTGACCAGCTCCTCCCGCCCGTGTAGTTCTGGGCTGGTTCTTCAACTTGCTTAGCATCAATGATACCCCACAGGAAGAGATCTTCTGTGGGGGGCTCCAGTCCAAGGGACATTGACAGTCATCATTAGCTTCTTCCATTTTCTGACAATTGCTCCAATAGTTGTTCTTTTTTCACCAAGCTGCTTGGCAATTGCCCCATAGCCCTTTCCAGCTTTGTGAAGGTCTACAATTTTGTCTCTTGTGTCTTTTGACAGCTCTTTGGTTGTGCCCATGTTGCTGCTTAGACTTTGGCTGATGGCGGGGTGTACAGGTGTCTTTGTGTCAGCTAATGACCTCACACAGGTGCTACTAATTTAGAATCATGAGCAGAGTGTACCTGGACTATTTAAAAGCAAAATAACAGGTCTTTGAGTGTCAGAAATCTGGCTGATAAGCAAGTGATCAAATACTTATTTGACAGTAATTCCTAAATAAATTGTTAAAAATCATACAATGTTATTTGTGTGTGTATATATATATATATATATATATATATATATATATATACACACACACACACACATTGAGTTTCTGTCCTTTCAACAGTCAACATCACCTCATGTGAATTCTTATGTAAGAGTGCGCAAAGGCAAAGTGTCAACATGATTGATTCCCCCCTAAATCAAGGAACAAATTGCAGAAAAATATTAAATGATATGAAAATACAGTTATACGCGTTTGCAACCAGTTAAACAAATCGAAAAATACTTAAGAATTTCTGAAAATTATGCTCCAGAGGATGGAATGCAGTGGATTTATACGGACGATATAACATATTAAAACAAATGATTAATTTAATAATTTAAAAAATGGCTAATGTTATGTTTTTGTGAATTATAATGCCCTGATAACACACCTACATGACAGATGTTTGTGTACTTCAAAACAAATGGGTACATCAAATGTATAATAGTAGTTGACGTATAAATGTGTCCTATGGTGTAACGTAAAAATGTAAAAGAAAAAAACTCTAACATTGAAGATAAACCTCTCTCATGGTATGTCTGACTCTAAGAATGTTATTTGTATATTAGCTTTGTTCTAAATACATTTTTGCTATGTCACAACACAGGACACAGTCCAATTTTTACTTGTCAACTAGCCATAAGCAAATGATGATCATTAAAAGTCATTGTATACTAACTGCACTGGAAAAAAGTAAGCATATGGCCCCAATTACACCAGTGCATCTGAATTTTTACTTTGTTTATCTCATCTATGGTGGCTACCTTCAATTTTTATTTTAGATTATGCATATGCATATAGAAACAGGCCAGGGTCAATAAAGTTTGTGACTGTTTTACCCTTTCTAATTCTAAATTGTACAGTATGAACACTAGTTCATTAAGAATTCCACTTCTAAAATGTAATTGAATATTTAAAAAGCCTAATTAATAAATAAAGAAACTAATAAAGAAAGAAAGCCATGAGGTAGTTGCCAGGGTTTAATGGGGTAATTATTTATGAATAGTTTTTAGTTATAATTGTGATCAAATAATTATTTACCCAAGATTTCATTTTAAAATGCCTTGTAAATTAACAGATAGAGGTGGGAATCCCTTAAAATGGTTTTGCACTCATGTCTATACATTCCTAGTTATGCCACTGAGTCCTATGATCCTTTCCCAGTTAAAGCACAGCCTCATACTTTCAGCCTAAGGAATTATAGTAATCACATTATTATATGTTTTGTTGCAAAGTTGAGATGATGTGGCCCTCAGACATAAAACTGATCATGAGCAACATTTTTAGTTTAAGAAATGTGACCTCTGGTTATCCTACATATAATAAAAATGTATAATAAGGGGTGCAGGTTTAGCACATTGCCACAGAGTTAAAAATGTCATATGCATTGTATATGGCAAATTATTCTGTGATCCATTTTTAGATCACTGTAGATTGCATTCATTTCCCAAACCCACAATGATTTATTATGACTCATGTGTGTAATCTAATTTTTTTTTTAAATTGGCTGATTCTTCAACATGAGTCATCAGAAAGTGCTATTATTAAAATAGAAAAGAAGACAGTGAACTTCCATAAAGGCCCAGTCCAATAAATATATGTATATGTTTGTGGAATACCTTGAGATAAAATTTTTGTCATTCTCTAGAAACAACAACTTGATATTACTTTCAGATTAGAAAAAGGATATAGCATTTATTAGAGAAGTGGTTCTTAAATCCAGTTTTCTAGATTTCCTCTCATAATATCTGTACAGTAAAATCGAAGCCAACATTCAGATGTATAAAAATGGCCACATGGAAAAATGCTTAGTGTCATGTCAGGGTCCAAGCAGCTTTACACAGTCTTGGCATTCCCGATGTTCTGTCTGTTCCTGAATTCTTCAACTGTTCGGATTTTCTTTGCCGAATTCATGTTTGTTTGCCTACATTGCTGCCTAGCAGATGCCTGTTTCCAGCTCTTTATCTGCACTTTTGGGAAAAACACAAGTCTCATCCTTCCCAAATCCAGTACCCACTGGTATAAGCCTTATCTTCTTTCTCATTAGATCTTTAACCCCACACATATGCTGGTTATCCTAACAGAGACAAGATTCTTCTCCCAGCAATTCTCCAACGTTACATTCAACAAGGCAAGATGACTAACATCATTACGCATCTTACTGCAGGGTTGTGTTTATGAGAAATACACATCCCCTTGCTGGCAATCTACTTTTTCACCTTTACCAGGGGAGTTGAATATGGGATTATACCATATTGGACTTCATGGATGGTTGTTGGAAATAAAGGATGTGATCCAACACTGTAATTAACTTTCTTTGTGTTCTTGTAAGTTGAGTCTTTATTTAGCAGCATGTCCAGTAAAAGCTGATGCTTGTCAGTAGCTGTGGTTCTATTGCTGTGAGCAACATGGATTTCTGCTCATCGGCTCATTAGTAGCAAGACCTGAATTGGGTGTGTCTTGTAAGGGAGGAATTCAAAATATTTAGCAATTGTGCTGGGAGCAACCACTCCAGAGAATTCTGATCATTCCAGTAACCACTTAAAGAAAATTTTATTTAAAGTAAAATTTTACTTTTCTTGTATTTCTTTGCCTCATGGTTGTCACTTTATTTATGACAACGCCGCTTTATCCAGGTGTGTTCCATCCTGCTCCAACCATCCTACCTGGAAAAGTCTGAAGCTGCTTGTTTAATAAGGGTTAGAGCAATCATTTTATTAGGTTTATCATCCTGCCGGCAGTATATTGCAAGCAGTCCTCTTTCAAAACTGTACGGGGACAGCAAAGTGAATCTCTCTCTGTCCACAGGTTAGAGAAACTATGACATTGGAAATCAGAAATAGTTGGCCTTTAAGTTGACTTTGTAGGAATTACAACTGGATGGAGCAATCAGTTTGAATTACTACAGAAGCCTAAAATATGTCCAAGCAGGCAAGTGTTTGAACTGCTTCCAGTTTTTCCATTCTTACTGCACAAAATATCTAATGGCTTTCCTTTTCTTGCTGTCATCCTGCCCAAGGAATTGGTTTGGCCCTGTGTATTTTTCAATCAAGATCCAAGTTCAGAGAGCTCTCCAGCTCTCCTCTTTTGGACATTCTTTTTGCCTTTGTCTGCATGTTATAATTTTTCATCCATCTGCTAGTGCTCATTTAAACATAACATTCATTGGGAGCAGATTCTGTTATAGAGCAGTAATGCATATACATTCACTGACATTCAGCAAAACAAAAAAAATTACAGTGTCCAACATACACACTTTCTCACCCTAGGGATGAAATCCAGGTAATTTCACTGAACGTTATCTGCAAATATATCTTGTTGCCTGAATTTATGGCAGACATTTGACTTTTTCTATACTTTAAACAACTCTTCCCATTTAAGGTTCCTCGGAGGGTACTACAGTCGTCTGCTCCCCCCTGGAGGGCACTCAAACTGTCTGGTCGGCCCTGGAGGTCATGGTCGTGGTCTGGTCGGCCCTGGAGGGTATCACAGTTGTCTGCTCTGCCCTGGAGGGCACTCAAACTGTCTGGTCGGCCCTGGAGGGCATGGTTGTGGTCGGGTCGGCTCAGGTGGGCATCCCCGCCATCTGCACCGCCCTGCAGAGCACTAGAACTGACTGGTCGGCCCTGGTTGGCATCTTCTTCATGGATTCCACCCAGGAGGGTGTTTCCACCGGCCGCTCCTCCATGGAGGTCTTTCCGCCATTTTCAGCATCAGGAGTTTAGTGCTTTCCTCAGTAAAGATCAACAGCGATTGGAGATTAATATTATTATATAGGTCAACATCCCAGCTGTATACAGCACATAATTGTTCACTCCCATCATTACCAATGTCACAGCAAGAGGGGCTGTGTGGTGTTCAGTCGGTTCTGTTATACAGCCAGGAGTGCTGTTTCCTGTCCAGTTGGTCCTGGTTATGCAGCCTGACGTGTCAGTCTATGATTTGGGTTACGAGTGGCTGGATCCGCCAGACCCTGTCTGTGATCCCGATCTTGAGTGGCCGGATCCGCAAGACCCAGCCTGTGATCCGGATCTATTATGGCCGGATCCGCCAGACCCGGTCTGTGATCCGGACCCATTGTGGTCCGATCCGCCAGGCTCTGTCTATGAGGTTCCCAGGTTCCCAGTCACCTAATTCTCTCGAGTCCCATGAAAACCGTGAGGCCTCATGGCCCGAGCCGCTGGTGCCCGTGTGCGGCTCAGAGATTCCATCGGGTCCGCCAGTGGCTGCACAACCCCTCTGGAGATGTCGGTTCCGGTTGTAGAATCTCCAGAGATTCCGTTGGTGGCTGCACAACCCATGGAGGTCTCCGAGACGCTGTCTGGTCGGGTTGAGAGGGTCTTACCACAGTCAGCTTGGTCTAGAAGGGGGCTATCACTGACTGTTGGGTTCAGGAAGGCCTCACCTACACCTGTTCAATCCCGGAGGGCGTTGTCAACGTCAGTTTGGTCACGGAGGGCGCAAAGTCAGTCTATTCAGCTCAGAAGGGCACATTCATTGTCTGTCTGGTCTCAGAGGGCGCATTCACACTCTACTCGGTCTAGAAGGGCGCTATCACTGACTGTTGGGTTCAGGAAGGTCTCACCTACACCTGTTCAGTCTCGAAGGGCAATATCACTGACTGTTGGTTGCAGGAGGGCGCGTTCACTGTCTGTGAGTGCGCAATGTCTGTCTGTTTAGCTCAAGAGGGCGCTGTCGCAGCCTGCTCGGCCCTGGAGGTCGTCCTCACTGACTGGTGAGCCCAGTTGGGCCTCTCCACCATCCGCCCCACCCTGGAAGGCGTTCTTGCCATCAGGTCCGCCAAAGTGGCCATCACCACTGCCTGCGCCATCCTGGAGGGTGTCCTCACTGCCTGGTCAGCTCCGGAGGGCATTCCAATGGTTCGGTCCAGTAGGGCATCATCGCTGATTGGTCGGTTCAGGAGGGCTTTGTCGCCGATGGGTCTGCCTCGGAGGGTACTACAGTCGTCTGCTCCGCCCTGGAGGGCACTCGACCTGTCTGGTCGGCCACTGTCGGACTTTTATGTTGAAACTGTATTCTCCACCCACCTTGTTTCCACCCGGATTTCCTCTAGCATAAAAGCCCCTCTGTGTTTGTTATTTTCACGGTTCATTATATCGTCACCCAGTCTTTGTATTTCATTTGTGTTCCTGTTCCTAGTTTGTATTGTTGTATTGTTCCTAGTTGAATTTGAAATTCTATAATACATTTTAATGATGAGAAAACTAACATTTATATCAGAATGATTATTGCATGCCTCCAAACTTTTGGCAAGATGCTTTAAACAATATTGTTTAAGGTTGTGCTGTAGAAAATAGCTGCAATTAGCTGCAATTTCTTGCTAAACCCTGTTGAAAAAAAAACATCATACTGCTAAGGTACGTTTTGAAGCACTGCTGATCAAGTGCTGGTTTAAACTGGTCCTTCATGTACTTGTCTTAAGCAACTAGCTCCTGCTCAGGACCAGTACATGATAAGCACTTGACCATCTTAAACCAGTTCATGACCAGCTAAGGATCAGTTTAAACCAGCTCAAACCAGCAGCCATGCTTCAAAACATATTTCACCATCATGTGTTTTTTTTCCAGTATAGAAGAGGCTATAATAAAATAAGAGAACTGATGTCATTGAATAATGACAATTTCCTATGCATTTAAGCCACTTACAATGCATCTATTACAATGCAGGGTTCATTCAATCATCTAAAACAGTCTACAACAAAATATTTTCTCCTCAGGCTGCTCATTTTCATACAACACATGCATTATATTCCAAGGGTTATGAGACTCTATGACCGTTTTGTGAGATAAACACCCTAAGCTGCTATTTATCCCTCTAATCTTCATTTAGAAGTACAAGTAGTACATAGTTTTTAGTGGCCACTAGTGGTCAGTTCAAATAGAACTTGCAATAATGTCTACCTTCACTACAGTAGCATTTTTGTTTTGCAACGTGTGTAGGATCAAATATTTCTCATGAGACTTCTTAATTAGTTCTTAAGTAGCATAAACTGTAATTTTACCACATTCACAGACATATGTCTATAAGCTATAGATGCATTGTTTATTCTGAGAAATTTAGTCTCTCTTTGTTTGTATTATAGTTGTTTTTCACATGTTCTTTACAATCCAGAAACTAAACATGGACCAAAGTGGGTTAGGAGGTAGGAGGATGTGTTAATTGCCTGAATGAAACCTTTCCCTTGTTTGTCAATCTGTGCTGATCCAGGCTGTGCTATACTACTCCTTTCATCTGTCCCCTGATTGATCCTTTGCTTCAGTATCCCCAGACAACCGAACAACTAATCATTAATATGGAGAAAATACATATCTGACTGATAGCGGCTTATTTATGCTGTAGTAATTCCAGAGGTCTGAATGTTGGGTTGTGATCTTTACAAGTAATGTTTGTTTAATTATGTATACATGTAAGCAACAAACCTTTTTTCTTATGGAGGGATAAGGCGTAATTTCACCCCAAATTAATTTGATGAATCCCTTTTATATTTTGTATGTAGGTTTGTCTGACTTGAAAAATCCAATTATTATCAAAGAAAAGTTCACCAAAAATGACAATTCTGTGATTATTTACTCATTTTAAACCTGTATAACTGACTTTCACCTGTGCAACAAAAAAGAAGATATTTTAAAGAATATAGCCAAACTGCTTTTTGACCATGGGTTTCCATTATGTGGACAAAAAAAAGTTTGAGATGTTTATCAAACCTTTTCTTATGTTCCATGGAACAAAGAAAGTCATACAGTGTTTGAAAGATTAAAGGACTTTAAATGAATAATGACATTTTTGGTGAACTATTTTGTTTAAATCATAGTCAGTTCTGATTAAGTATGCCGACTGCTCTTTGTATAATTTTCTCTTTTTTTCTCCCTCTTTATTGTCTATTTTAGATTGAGATTCGTGATACGAAGGACCCTCGATTCGGTGTCCAGCGGTTTCCATGAGGAGCCAGCATCCTCCCTTCTTTATCTTCTCCTCCATCCCTCTCTCCTTGTCCTCAGGCCTGTGTCTCTAAACTCAGTCAGGATGCTGCTAGTTCAGCTCTTTGTAATATAGAAAAAGACTGGAATACATTTCAAGAAGAGAACATATTCAACATACACCTATTTAAAAACCATGAGAATTTAAAACCAATAAAAAGAAGAAAAGATCAGCTTTACATAAACCAACAACTCTGGGAAAGTAACAAGTTACACATATTACTACTGTTATTTAATAATGCTTTGATGACAATTATGATGATAGTCATGATTATGCTTGCAACAGCGATATTATGTTCAGACTTTCATATTTTATCTAAAATGGGGAACATATTTCTAGCTTTAAGAAAATACAATGAATCAATGCATATGTACAAGAGATTGGGTGCTACTCTGGACACGCAGATGAAAAGGAAAAAACATCAAGCCAAAAATTTAAATAAAACAAAAAAAAGGAAGAAAAAAAAGAAACATTTTGTACAGCACAAGATGTAATTTTGAAGACCATCTTTTTCTGAAAAATTTTGAATCCCCTCTTTGTACATGTGGTCAGCAATCAGAGTTAATTGATGAATTAAATAGTTAATTTGTAAATTCTATATTTATATGGATACAGGGTACAGCCATTAAGCATTTATTCACCCACATTATATTCCTTCTATAAACTGGAGTGGATTTAACAGATTTATTATTTTATCTCTCAGTTCACATGAAGGTACCAATAATCATTCTATTACTGTGCAGCAGAAAAGACTAACAATAGTTAATCATCACTATCCCACAGACATCTAATTTGGCATTTAAAAACTCTTCTTACCTTTCTTTTTTAAAGACACTTCCTCTCTTGATATTTCCTTTTTTCATTGAGTGAGATAGATTTATCAATAGCGATTAGCACATGATCCTTTTTCGGACTATTAATTTCTGCAGCTTTTTGTGGTCGTAAGACCAGGGTGAAATTTTCTTGTGTTGTTTTCATTAATCATTTGTCTCAATGAAAAGCCCTGCATGCTGCATTTTTACTCAGGCCCTACATGTTCTTATCTGCCATTCCCCACATTAGAGCACAGTGGTACAGCACAAAGTTAACGGTAACACATCTATAGGTCACTACTACTAGTCATGAAAATGACTACCTCTATGTTTCCAAGGCAAGATGTGTAGCACAATTATTCACACAATTTCTCAGCATAAACTCACCATACATTCAATGGACTGATGTGACTTCATATGCAAAATGGAACATCTGATTATCCTAATGATGAAATCAACAGTCCCTACTGCAAATGAGACAAATATTTTGTTATAAATTTCTTCAATATTTGCACCATGGTGCACTAGTCAAGCAAAATCTGAATTTGTGCAAAATCAATAATGGTCACAGGTTTTACTTTGTTTCCGTTATCTTTTTACCAACATCTCCCTCCACTTTGTGTTAAACAATCTTGAAATGGCATGATTTCTGCTAAGTGGCAAGAACTAACACAGACCTGCAACGTGTACTGGACTACAGCAGTTAAGAGCATCTCAAGTGGAAAGCCCTGCCGGGGGGTAGGTCTGGCCCCATGAGTGGTGGATTTTGGAGATGACATGAGAAGGACTCAAAGCTGAAAATGAAATGTGATGTACTCCATGGTGCTTAAACCCTTCTCACCCTTAGATAAAGACTGCTTTGCTGCTCCCCATCTACCTCAGCCTTGAACCCCTCCTACTCCATTTTCTTGATATGCTCCACTGGGAGACAAGCTAGAGATGAATGCTGAGATCAGACGGAGAGTGGGGGTATGAGGAGCAGGAAGAATAGACTGCATTGGACTTTGAGACTATTGGGTTTCTATTCCATAATCTTAAAATGCAGCTTCTCCATTAACTCCCTGCATCACATCATTTAACTACACCACTGTTAAAAGGTTAGGAAACGCTAAGACATTTTTTTGTTTGTTTAAAGAACTTGAGACTTTTATTTACCTTGGATTCATCAAATTTATCAGAAATGTTTTACAGTTTTACAAATGCTGTATTATAAATGCTGCATTGTTCAAAAGAGTCTTACATATGCAGCATTCAGTTTTCAAGCAGCTTATTAAGACATTCTCCTGTTTTCTCCAGCGCTTCCCATGAGTGTTTTGGCTTGTTTTGGCATTTCCCATGAACCTCAGCTCAACACCAGAAACTTAAAATCATACCTTTTTATAAAATAATAATCATAATAATAATTTACAATCAATTATTTATGTTCTCTTGCCCATTTAAGCACTTTATTCTGCCAGAGTAATATTGAAGCTCTGCATAAAGGGTGACAGCACATTTTCTTCACCGTGGAAGCTGAACTTTAATGTGTACAGTTCATTAAAGCTACTAGCTGAGCAGCAGTGACTAGAGATGAGTTGTGCATCTAGCATCTGGGCTGTCCACTTCTCTCCATATGTTAGTAAGATCCAGTTTACTTTCTTAAAAAATTACTGACTGATGTTTCTTTAACGTGTTTTTTTTTTTTTCACCTGCAGTGTAATTAAACTGTAAAATGATGTGTTAATAATAAGAAACGTTTCTTAAAGTGTCCCTATTATGACTTTTTATATGTGATCTTTCATGCAGTGTCATGTAGCTGTATGTGAACATAAACTATCTGCAAAATTGTGACGCCGACAGTGCACGATAAATTAATTTTTTGTCTATAAAAAAAGTCAGCAATTCAAATCTTTTTCTGTTACAGCCACGCGTCATGAAGTAACATATTTGCATAATGTCCGCCCACGTTCTACATCACAAACAACTTGCCCCGCCCACAAACAGTACAATTTCCACGTGGACTGCATCATGTCTAGAAGAAGCTGTATCCTGCGCTGTCATTCAATTATGGCAATGGGCGTTTCGTTTACCAACACACGCTGTAGCGGTAGACCAATCTTTAAAGGACTGCGCCCATCTGACCAATCACAGCAGTGAGGCCTCACGGAAAGGAGGGGTTTAGACAGACTGATTCTTCGAACTGCTTCAAATGAGTCGTTTGCGAATCATTTAGAAATAGGGTCAAAAAATTGTGTTTTTGGAGAAAACTAGTGATTGTGTTTTTTGACCTTGCATACATGTAAACCTGTTTTAAGAGACTCATTAAGGAATATTAGCTGCCTTTAAAATGGCATAATAGGGGCACTTTAAGTACAAAACAGGCACATTCAAAAGAATTCTTAAAAACTGTATAACAAAAGGTTTTCTTATTAGACTGAATTAATGGCAAATATGTTGTTTTCAGTCACCATTGACTCCCATAGTATTTTTCTTTCTTACTATGGAAGTCGATGGTTACTTAATTGTAAAATATCTTGCTTTTTGTTCGGCAGAACAGGTTTGGAACTACTTTAAAGGTGAGAATTGTAATTTTTGGGTAAACTATACCTTTAATGCTCAGCAGACAGAAGGAGCAATTTTTTTTTAAAACATAAAAATGTCTTGGTTTTCCCAAACTTGGTAGTGTATTTATGTATCCATCATTAACCATTTCCATCTCATTCTGTACAGTATATCATACATTCAAAGAAATTCATAGCCCGTTAAACTACAAACAAAAATGTATTTAATGGTCATTTCAACATGGGTGCACTGTGCCGGTCAACCCTTTTTTTTTTATATAGGAATAACACATACACAAACAGTACTCCCAATGACAACTAGTTATTTAGAAAAATTTGGACATCTCAGGGGCAGTGTATTTCTGCAGTACTGAATATCACTTCTTCTCAAAGCTGGTTAAATTATTTTTCCTAATGCCAGTAGCCTGCACTGAGCAATGCCTGCGGCATAGCAACTTTCATTTATTCAAAATAATATGTTGCAATTCCAGACCATCTACCTTGCACTATATATGATGGGTTTTTAAAATCCATCAGACATTACCATAACCATTGGCCAGTTGTTGTTGGGTTTTGTTGTTTTTTTTAATTCATTGATTAATGAAACATTTTCATCTTGACACAGTATAGATGTAGAAAGAAACTTTTAAGAGAAATGTATTGGACTGCCAGTATTCGGATCATTGTGTTAAACAAATTCGATGTTTTCGTGTTGGTCTTAGCTGTTACCTTCATTACCACACCACATCTGTTATTCTCATGTGAAATGACACTGTCATCCAACATCCAGTCATTAACATTTCAATTTATAAGCAAACGTTGATAGGCCCATGTTTCTGAAGGCTTAGCAGTGTTACATTTATTTTTAGGTTTTACTTTCTCTTCTGTCTTGCCTTTTTTTTAATTGATCTAATATTTAAAAACATACATTAAAAAAGAAAAGAAAAAAAAAAGAGAAGAAAAACGTGCCAAAATTAAAGAACAAGAGTACTGTGGAAAGATATGACATGGTTGATTTCTGAAGTTCACGTTGTCTTTTCCTGTGCTTCACGTGTTTAATGCCTCTCTTTTGAAAATTATTGCTTTTTGCTCTAGTTGTACATGTTTCCAACACCCCCCCCCCCCCCCCCCCTGATCTTTCTGGAATGCTGCAATCTCTAATTTAAACAAACATGTATAAAAAAATATTTCTGTAAGTCGTAGGGGATTGCAACATAACTGACATCGTCACCATCACTGAAACATTGTTGGTGTTGTTGTTTAAAATATTAAAAAACAAAAAACATTGAGGACCATGTTATGGGTTTATTTTGGGGGAAGCTACAAATTGTACTTAGGTATACAAAAAAATAAAAATGGTCCCACTTTATATTAGGTGGCCTTACCTACATACCTACCTACCTTAACTTAACTACTTACACTTGGTACAATGCAATAATTATGTACATACATGTTTAACACTGCACTTATATTTTTTACAAATACCTATATATAGTTACATCTTTAATTATTTTCATTTAACCTACCCATGCCACCAAACTTGTCCCTAACCATAACCATATCCAACCTCAGTATAGCAACAAAGGTTATAGTTTTTCAATACAATGTAACCACAATAAGTACATTGTCTTTATATTTTGTTGTGTACATAGTCAATGGCACCTAATATAAAGTGTGACCCCAAAAATTAAATAATAATAAACAAATTGGTGTCAAGCAATGATACGCATGCTTTTGTAAACTTTAAAAAATTACACCTCAGTGCTTCTGATCAGAAAAAAAAAAAGAATATACTTATCCTGTTTCAAATTCATGGCTGAACAAACTAACAACATCCAACCTCCCAAAAATATTATGTGGGTAAAATGAAATTCCAAACAAATAATAGCACAATAACGTCCTATTTAAGAGAGAGAGAAAATAAAATGCTTACACACCTCATTTAATCGTTTTGATTCAGTATGAATTGGAGTGTGTTTGTTTGCTATATTTAGCTGTATCTGAGCAAGAAAAATATGCTGGAAGCCTGCTTGCACATTACATAACAATTATGAAAAAAAAATGTCTGTGTGTCCAGTGAAAAGCCACTTCCTGTAGCGCTGATTAACAGCACCAGGAGAATGAAGGGCTAGATCAAAAGAGCGAGGATGATGAAAGAAAAACGCTGGGCACAGGCCAGCACAGACAGAATGGGTCATGGCCAGAATAGGTGCCAAAATATCAGCAGGCATTAAACGGCATCTTTGCTACTGCCAGGTGCAGCAAGCTGTGCTATAGAGAGAAATACCTCCACCCTGGGAGTAATTACTTCACCGGAAATCCAAAAATGTGATGCTGGGTCACCAAATGACATTGTTTACCAGTACTAAACCAAGTATTGCTATGTGTTTCACTGTTTTTGCTATTTTTAATTTGTTATACATTAAGCAATTTGTCATACACCACTTGCAACTGTATACTTCACATGAAGCTATTTACAAAAATCTTTATTTTGACAAAAAGAACCATGAAAATGACTCATTATTGATGGGAATTTTTTTTTAAATACTTCTAATATAATGGTAATTCTTGATTTATAAATGTTAAATATTGTAAACAGTTCTAGTTAGAAACTCTTCTTGTTTTCTGTTGAAATGGTTTGTGTTTTGTTTGTGTGTTCTTTCTTGTGGGTTTGGGGGAGGGTTTTTCAAAGCCACCTGACTCTTGACTCAAAGCAGCTCAACCATCCTGTCAACAAACTCTACACAAGACAGGTACGCTTGACATTCTTTTTTATGTCTTTACATTATTTCATTTTAAGTAATTTTGTTTAAAAAGTTACAATAATTTTAAATAATATTAGAGTTCATCTTGTAACAATATTCTTATTTTTTATAGCAAAAAAATAAAGTTCTAAACAGCACTTTTAAAGCATTGTTCTTGATGGAACCTGTAAAAAGCAATCTATACCAGCATAAAGGGTTGCTAATCTTCCTGTCATGTCTGTTTACTACAAATACCCTGAGAGTTTAGATGATATTACACTTCGCCTGCAGTAAGTGAACCATAACAACATGCACCATAACATAGGCCTATTCTCTATCCTGAGCAGTGATGACTAACGGAAATATCAATCAATCAATTTTTTTTTACACAGCGCTTTTAACAATACAGATTGTGTCAAAGCACTGAACAGTATCAATGATTCAAAATATGTCCATGTGTCCATTGAAGGCTTTAAAGAACAATGGCGCTGTAAAAACATTATATTCCATCTATAACATAAGTATTAAATGTGTTGCTTGCAAAAACAATTTCTCAGAATAAAAACCTGCTTCAAAATCATGGCTTTTCAAAGGTTGTAATTGTTTTTTCCAAGAATGGTGTAGTTAGAGCGTCTACCAGCAGGGGTTAACTGAGCCTTGCTTACCCCAAAACTTTGAAATCTTGGTCCAGAGACCACTGCAGAAGTCGCACATAGGTGGCACGGTGATATTTGTTACCGATTTAAATAAGTTTTTTAATCTGAGAGTGGTGTGATAGCATGCTCATGATTGTGTTCTCAATCACAGAAAGAAAAAAAAAAACTAAAATGAAAAAGCAGGATTTGATTTCTTCCACAGCCCCTCCATATGACATGCATTCCCTTAGATTTGGACACGTGGACTCTACAATGAACGACTCCAAGATCCTATAAAAATATTGTTTGCAGTAGTTAAGAAGGTTCTTACTTTTTGTCTTGTTTATGGTGTTCTTTGGTAATTTACCTGCAGAACAATTATTCAGTTGATGTCGTACATCTCACATTTTTACTTGATATTTAATTGAGACCTGAAAGCCAGCATCAAAACCTTAAGTTTGATTAACTTCCGGCTGTGCTGCAGATTCTGACAAGAAGGGTTTGAGAAACAGGTAAGTGTCACCAGTATACCAACACTTCTCCAATGAGTTTGTCCTCATTATCCTGGATTATTCAGATGGCAGAACTATTAAAGGGTTACTCCACCCCAAAATAAAATTTGTCATTAATCACTTTCCCCCTTATTGCAAACCTGTAAAAGCTTTGTTCGTCCTCAGAACACAATTTAAGATCATCTGGATGAAAACAGGGAGGCTTTTAAATGCAGAGCACAAATTCCTAGTATGGGAAACCATACCTGGTCACATGTCACTTCCTTCCTTTTTATTTTCTTTGCATTCAAAAAGTATTCTTGTCACTTCCCAAACTACAGATTGAACCACTGAGGGCAGATGGACTTTTCTGACAATGTCCTTGACAGTGGTAATTGTTTGCCAGTCAACAGCCTTGTGGTTTTTATCCAAAATATCTTTAATTGTGTTCTGAAGCATTTACAGGTTTAGAATGACTTGAGGGTACGTAGTTAATGACAACATTTTAAATTTGGGGTTGGAGTAACCCTTTAAAGATGGCATCAATTTGCAAGGAATCCAAGAGCCTTGCATTTTACTTAACAGCACATTAGCATGACAAAGATATATATTTTTATTATATTATTAGATTATATTTTATTTTGTGAACAATTGTTTCTAAAGATATTTGTGATATTGTTAAAAGAACACAAAATGTCTCATTACCCATTTAACTAAAACTTTGCATGATATTTAATTTAATGAATACCTACAATATATAAATTAATTTACCCATGGACCTTCCAGTGATCCTCTTGAACATCGGAGAAGAAATGGTATTGGTTCCTTCATTAAAAAAATGCTTAAATTCCTAAAAAATGGTAATGCTGCAAATGTGACGCTGCACATACTCAATCAAACTCAGATCCGGGTCCAAAGAGATGGTGCTGGGTCCTAAAGAGTTCATTTGAGCAGGCAATTAAAGACAGTAACGTGTCCATCAAATATCATCACACTTTAGAATCTCACTGGAAGCATAAACTCATTTTCATAAGTGCTTTTTGTCTGCTGTGTTACAAATACTGTTAATTTAGACGTACCACTCTTTTTCACATACTCTATGGTAGGAAATGGTCTTTACCATCTTGTTCTGAGTGTATCCCTTCAGCTTTGTGACAGTGCCTTCAAGAGGTCAATGGCCAATCTTGAATTGCATTGCTTTCCTTCTCTCTGTTAATGTCAATTTTAAATATCAAGACCTGCTAGTAGCATGCAGCTCAGTAAGTTATTTTAGCCAACTACCTGTATTCAACTTACATGTGCATAAACTGTCAACGCATGTTGAAACCAAACATATTGAATAAGTTCTATCTTGTGTGTATGCTTCTATATGCTTCTCTAGTTTTTTTGAACTGAACCGTTAAAGCTGCATGTAACCAACAAAGTGTGTCCCGGTTTTGTGCGAGTAGAGGGTCCTTTGCTGCCGTACAAACACATTTAACCACATCAGCATTTTTACTATGATTGCCACGTGGTCACGTGTGTTTTCTACCTGCAAACGAATGTAAAAAAACTGCCTTTTTCAGACGTCATTTATACTTACAGTTGTGTTCAAAATAATAGCAGTGTTTTTTAAAACTTGAGTAAAGCTCAGAATTCTTATATTTTTATTTCCATTTATTGGGAACACAGCACATTATACTTTACATCAAAACATGGAGAAAAACGATCAATATTTTAATCACTTTACAGAAAATGACGGAAAAAATGATATTGGGCTGTTAAAAAAAAATAGCAGTGTCTGCCTTTTTCAATGCAAACTCAAATATTTACTTCATAAACTGAAAACACGTTAAGATTTA
>JAUMHQ010000058.1:7407510-7425585 GCA_032361165.1 Enteromius paludinosus
CAATAAATACCGTACCGTGCCATTCATACCGAGGTATTACCGTACCGTGAAATTTTGATACCGTTACATCCCTAGTGCCGTTATATTATTAAGTCTTGTGGTATAAAGCCTTCTAACTGGATCATTTATGGCATAATATTTATACCATTTTCCCTGTCAATGCTGCAAAGAATCAGAGAAATCAGAGACAACTGGCTTTTCTGGCAGAGAATTCTGGGCTGTGCTCTGGTCCAAAATATTGCAGTTCAAGCATGTGCTACTTGTGTTTTCTTTGACACTTTGTGTGTTCGGCATTTGATTTTTTTTTCATATGCAATCGAAATGACAGGCAGTAAAAAAAAAATAAAAAAAGAATTGGCCAACTTTTTTATGGTAACATTTAGATTTTTGGTGCACCAGAAAAAAAAAAAAAATCCCTGACAACACTGTAAAAAACAAACAAACAAAAAAAAATTACCTAGCAGGAAAGTTTTGTTTTATGGCACTCATTCACCCATGTCTGTGAAATTTAAGGGCTTGCATGCTGACAGGACAAGCCTTTATGCAAAATGAAAACTAATGCATGACTTTTAACATTAAAACTAAGAATACAAAATAGCAAAGCAACAATACCACTTTTTAAAAATACCAATACTTTTAGTTTTGTTACTGGCCGGTAAGGCTGTGTATCGAGGTCGACACTTTTTAGGTAGCGACCAATTGCCTCGAAACAACAGAGTACCGGAAAACGTCCAATTTTGATACCTAAAGGGGTTAATCTCATCAACGTCAAGAAAGACAATAAGACTACAACACTAGCCAGTGTGTTTGACCAGAAGTGTGTAAAAATTGACAAGGCTTTATGTAATTTCTGTCCCTACATTAAGTTGCACTTTCTGTATTCCTCACGGCACAGTTCGGCCACACGCACACACAAGTGAGCACACTGTAATCATCCGTAAATTCCATCAGGTGCGTGATCCTACATTGAGCCACATTCACTACTGACGAGCTGCGCAAAATCGGGTTCATTATCAGCGTGATTTTGACACTCCATGCAAAGTACCTCTTTTTGGTCAACATTCTCCTTTTTGTAGCCGAAATAGTCCCAAATAGACTTTCTTTTTGGTACGAAATCATTTTTTTCATCGGATTCTCTTCGTCGCGCATTTTTAGCAGTGAATGTTGGCTATGAGCGGTGAGCCAACCACTCACTTCGGTGAGCGAAGCAATCACTGTGCAGGCACGCAGAACCTGCATGTCACCCTACCAACAAGCCATACAACAAACTTATGTTTACCGTGTGCTACCGTTTCATAATTTCATCATATAGAACTTTAAAAGGTATTCATGTCAAGCGGTCAGAAAAACAGTTTGGTTTGGACATGGCGGCAGAAATATATTTCTATTGTTCAGTAGAATAGGCTACTACATTAATTATTAAAACAGTATACCTTCAGTGTTTTAAAACGTAATATAAAATCCCCTTTATTTTCCAACAATAAAATCTGTATGAATTATGATGAAAATATTTTATGCCCCCATTTTCAGAGGGGGAAAAAATGATAAGGCTCTTGTAAGAATAAATAATAATGCACTACTGTAAAGGTAGCATAACAGATGTGTAAAGTGAAAATTATTATATAACTAATTTGCACTGATTCTTTGTGTTGGATATATTTTTTCTGTGCAGTGGCTCAGGAGATGAGGTTTTGAGTCAATGTCAACAAGATGAACATTTTTTTTTTTTTTTTGAGATAATGTAATTTTGTTAAAACTGATTTCATAAAAATGGATTACAAAAAAGGTATTCAAGAACCGGTATCAAACTCAAGGTATCGGTATCGATTTTTTTTTTCTTAACAGTAAAGATATTACAAGAAACAAAAAGACTATGGTCCGGGTTTATAGACAGGGTTTAGCCTAAGCCAAGATAGTTCAATTAGGGCATTTAAGTAGTTTTTATAAACGTCTTAAAAAACAAAAAACATTATGGGTGTGCATCTCAAGACAAAACAAAGGCACTGGCATGTTGTAAGATCAGTCAGTGCAAGTTTTTTTGGGTTTTTTTTTTTCAGTTGAAACAGGCCCGATTTAAATTTAGTCTAGGACTAGGCCTAAGACTCATCTGTGAAACTAAGGCCCGGTTTCACAAAAGGGGCTTAGCTTAAGCCAGGACATGGCATTAGTTAAATTAGGATATTTAAGCAGCTTTTACAAAAATGCCTTATAAGAAAATATTACAGGTGTGCATCTTGACACACAACAATGACACGGAGATGTTTTAAGATATGTCAGAGCAAGATATTTTCATCTGAGACAGCTCAAACATGCAATTTAGTCTGGGACTAGCTTAAGCCTTGTCTGTAAAACTGGGGGTAGGTGTATTAGTTAGCCTAATTTGTTTTACAAACAGGTGTTTCCTTTAGTTTATTTTTTATGCTTAATTATGCAGGTCAAGATGTATTCCTTTCAATGTTCACTCCATCACTCATATTTTATCTCATTTAATAGCATAGCACACATTTAGATCTGCTCCAGTCACATTGTCTGCCTGTAATCATTTAGAGAACCGCTGGTTATACATAGAAAAAAAAGATGAGCTGTTACTAACATATATAAATACTTTTAATTCAAAATTACTTGCGTGCTATGTGAGCAATCAGCACTAAAAAAAGACTTGAACAGAAAAATACTCTCTCTTTCTCTCCTTCCCTTTACCATCAAGTAATGATAGTAATGCATCCTTTTGCTTTCTTCGTTATCAACATGTCCAAACTACAAACTTTCCAGCAACGTCTGTGAGAAAAAAAAGGATGTGTCTGTGTCTCTGCTTGCTTATCCACTCTGCATTGCTTGAGTTCTACACTACGGCTATACATGAATGAATATTGAATTTATGTTTAATATTCTATTAAATAGATATATCCATTCTTCCCCTTAGCTTGTTCTGTAATCGGTGTTTCTTTGTCTAGACACAAACACTGTACACACACTGTGTGGTATCAATTTCAAAGTATTTTAATGAGAACGAGTGCATGTGCAGAATATTGGGCATGATACTGACACTGTATTGAAGGATCCCTCACACGCATTAGGTTATGTGATAAAAAGTGTAAAAAAAAAAAAATGTAAAAAAAAAAAAAAAAGTACCACACACATGATATTGTGTGTTAAAAAAATCTCTGCTTTTTAACATTTTCGGAAAATTTTATTTCATATTCGTTGACAGCAAAAAGTCTAGCTTACATTCATTCACTTGTCAAGAGAGACCATATGAGTTCCCAAGACCAGACATAAGAGCTTGATTAAATCTGGCATAGGCTAAAAAAAAAACATTTTTAATGCAGGAAATATCCTGATATCAGGAATACTGGAAATATCATCATGTTTAGGCATATAGACTTGTTCCAATGCAATAGGATAACATTTATTTTTAAGCCAAGTGTTCCCATTAAAGTAAAAAAAAAAAAAAAAAAAAAAGTTTTTCTTTTTTAACGCAACAGCAAAAACAAAGGTAAGTAAGGTATTGTGCTCTTTTGTCTGAGACACATCAAGAATCATTGCATTTACAGCCCAAATGGGATTCACTTTGGCTGCATTATATAATTTTTTTAAATGATTCAATAACAAAAACATGAACCCTTATAGATCTTGAAACATTGCTGACCATTTGTGACAGTATAAGTAAAAAAAAAAAAAGCTACACTCTTTGCCAGTTTGTTTTCAAGATGACTGACCCACCCTTTCCAAATACCTGAGAAAAAAAAAAAGTACAGGAGCTAAAATGGCTGCACAGGGATCACAGAAATGAGGCAAAGAAACATTGACTGGCAGTGTATATGGATACCACATTATATGCAGATGCATGCCTTTCAGTAAGAAAACACTGTTTATGCTACTAAAAGCTGTTTTAAGATTGTGCTTCTAGATGTTCCAAAGCACTGGTTAGGGAGGGCGAATGAGAGAGAGCGAGAGAGTAAGAGAAAGAGAGAGAAAGAGAAAGAGAGCGAGAGAAAGAGAGATAGAGATCGACCAACAACACTCTAATACATCTGATTGGCTGAGGGTCTCTGGAACCACCCAATCAGGAAGCAGAAGAGGACCAGGCATCTCAGCAACTGTTTTTCAGTCTCAGTACATATAATAACACAAGAGCTAAAGGCTCCAGAAAACCAAAAGCAAAAAGCATTTTCTCCCTCTATTTTCTACATTTAGAAAAAAAACCAAATATAATAATAAATCAATACACAGAAATAAATATTCTTTTAAATTGCATTAAATCACAATGAGCTCCAATGGGTGTTCACATGTGTTCAGGAATAGAAACCACCTCTAAAATGAGGTATGACAGCTCACGTATAAAATAAATATCTAATGAACTAACACTACTAATTACAAACTACAAACATTTGGCCAAAGTACACAGATTCCATGTTGTTAGAAAAAAACTAAAAATAGCATTGCATAAGTAGATTGCATAATATTCTTTTAAAAAGCAATGCAGGTCATAAAAACATTGAAACTGTTGCTGTCATTAACATATTAAAGATCAAACTGCACTGCTTTCCATATTTTGATTCTAAAATGCTCCAGTGCATTTAATCTATTTTAATATATGTTAAACTTAAAAAAGTTTACATTTTCTAAGCTTGTCCTTTGTCTCTGGACAAAGACACACATTGACTTTAGATAACGAGTTGGGTGAGTCACAGAAAGATCAGGTTTCACATAGTTCAAGGCGGACGAAAATAAAACCTGAAAACATACTAGGAAAATGTCGGACAGGCCCAATCATATGCTTGCAGTTGCCAGCAAGCTCTTCAAGAACTACACAAAAAAAACAAAAAAAGACATTTCCTTTCAGAGGTCTTCGAACCAGATCCACACTCACTTTCTTTCACTCTTTTTAAGAATAAAAATATTCATGTACACGGCCAGTCATAATTTTTTTTACTGAAGCTGTCAGACTTCAATTCGACCAGCCTTCACAACAAACATAAGACATGTCCACCAGTTTTTCCACAAACACTATTCTTATACAAACAGATTAACAGTTTCATTTACCCTACAGTCCTGTATTATGTGACCCAGTCCATGCAAACAGCAGGTGGATACCATTTCAAAAATGAATTCTACGAGGCACTGCTAGCCTTTGTTTCGGGTCTTGATAATATCAACATTTTCAGAGGACAGACAGAGCAGTATGCTTCCAGAGAACCTCTAAAATAATGTAATAAAACGTAAAGGTAGCCCTTAGTATCGAGTACGCGGCCTTGTCACAACAGCAGGCGTTTCCTCACGGTTCATTTTACACGAACATCAAATGTTACATCTTTACTGCGTTTCGACAACTGCCATACATATATATACACATGTTTGTATGGGTATGTATGTGTGTGCGTGTTTGTGTATGTTATATATATATGCTATCCGCAGTAACGTGAGCGAATCTTGTCAAGATCCACTCGTTCTCGGTTGCCTTCTCTTCCTTGTCGTTTCCACTCACTTGTTGTTGAAATAAAAATGGAGGCTAAAAAAGGAAAGGCGAGTTCCCCTTAGAAATACCACCCATTTCTCATGGATAGAGTTGGGGGTTGGTTGATGGGGGAGGCGGAGGTGAAGAATGAGAAAAGCAAGTCACGGTTCTCGGGGTTTGCATTATTTTCGGTCCCAAAAGAAAACACACAGATCAGATCAAAAAATGCTAAACATCACAAAGTTTTCTCAAAGACAACAAGATGAAAGCAGTCCATATCAAAAACAGACATATAAGAGCAGAGAGCACTGCTCAACAGGATATCTGCTTATCCCGACAAACTATCTTCTTTTAGAAGAGACAAAAAATAAAGCCACTTTGTAAGTCCAATAAAGTGCCGACATAAAGTTAAACGAAAGCAAACAGTTAAGCACCTTCATACAGCATTCTCTGAAAGTGCCGTTGATAAATTCGATTCTGACAAGCACGGATGTTGTAAATACAAACTCTGCCATGTCTGTTTTCACATAGAAACTTGATTAACACAAGAGCAAGTGAACTAACACCAAAATCCTCCGAGTCACATTTGCTGGCACAAAAAATCCCATCTCAGTTGTTACTCATACAATTTTCAAGTCGAGTTCACTGGAGAAGAACGATTTTTGGCATTTTTACGCATTACTTTAAACCGTACTAGCTTTTAAGACAGCCTCTTTCGGCTAAGCTAACGGCTAACTAAAATGATACCTTTGCCCACTTTGATAGAGAATTCATTATGCTGAGTGGCACGAATGCCATGAACGTAACAAACGTGCAAACCATAAGACAGACAGCATAACAGCAGGGCGATCACTGAATGTTTACAGCGAAAAAGAAAACAGTTCTTAGCACGAGGTTCTTGGCAAAGTGTGATTGTGATTATGGCTACATCAAGCTAACATGCAGATCAACCAACACGGTGTTACATCATTGAAATAATTTGATTTGATTCATTAACGTGACAGCAGAAACAGTCAACCGTGAACAGTTGAAACAGAAAAGCTACGTTGCGTGTTGATAAACAAGAGCTGATAAACTGAGATCCCAACTTCTGCATCAACTTTACCTAGTTGATAAAAAACATAAGGTACTGCCATCAAAACCTTCGTGAAAATAAGCAAATGCCTTACCTACAGCGTCCTTCCAGCGTAATTGAAATTCAAATGCCTATTGAAGGTATTTAGTGTTCTTAAAAAATCCAACATCGATGCGAAGCAGAACAGCAGGCCTTCTCTTGCAACCTCGGTGTTTCCTGTGAACTGTAAACCGCGAGGCTCTCAGGCTATCTTCCAAACTTCTCAGTGTCCCTTACGCAAGAGTTGAAAGTTTTACATTTTCTCCCATTTAAGACACTTTGCGGTCTTCAAATGCTCACGTTGAGTTGCTAAAGAACACATCAATGTGCAATATTATTTTACAAAATTATAGTCGGTATTTATATGGGTATGTACAGCACTTGGTGATTCAAGACTGTGATTCAATCTCATGTCCTTTACATTTGCAGTATTGCCCATCCCCCTCTCTACACCGGCATCGACCGCGGCTCCCAGCGTAGCCTACACACAACCATAATACAGGGTTTCCACCACAGCGGAGCAGGGGTTCGTTACGAGGATGGACTTCCAGCTCTAACCCGCGCCCTCTGGTATGCTATAGGGTAGAAATGTGTCAATCGCTGTAACAAACAGGAACGCGCATATGCCGTTGGATCATCGCGTAGCTAACTGTTGTCGTAGACAGGAAAGAGGCAGAGCCTTGTTTTTTTGGAGGTGGCTCACTTCTCTAGTCAGCATTTTGCAGCGTGAGATGGCGTTGAGAGGTTGCAGGAGCTGTAAGTCTGGAAGACTAACAGCTAGTTAAAATGGATACTCTCCAAAGAAGGGACCGAGGATTTGTGGAAAATTGTCGTGTTACTAAATACACACGCCGTGGAGCTCAATGGTCTTTCATAGAAGGAATTATTTTTGCTTTTTTATTGTAAAAAGGAATAACAGTGTTCTGTTATACAGCTGTAGCAGCACGGGGTCTCCTGGGCGCTATCGCAGGGAGCGCGATACTAGAGCGTCAACAATACTGTGAGGAATGTATGAGGGATCGAGGATTGGACTGAACGTTTGATTTGGTGCAGGATTTCATTCAAAATATTAACCCAGTTGGCGAACTGTGGTTCTTGATTCTAAAAAGAGGAAGACAAGGGAGATCAAATATGGGCCAAAATTAGAAACCACGGTTAGAAGACCGACAAACCATATTAAATCACTCTTACCGTAAAGGTTTAAAATGCGTTTTTTTATTGCCATTTTAAGTCATATGATAAAACGTTTGACTTAAGAACAACTGCTTAAGGATTATTGGAAAATGTACGTACACCTTTAGCGGTAGTGCCAATGTAGTACGTTCTAGAAGTAACAAAGGAAGGCTAGCCGTTCCTGTAACGTACTGGAAAGAGAAAGCGTGATACCTGCACGCCCTAGGTGGTGTTGAACAGCGACTCAACAAATATACTCCGTAGTTAATATTAATTATTTAACTCTTCAATAGCAACCCCCACGGCTGACCATATATCAGAATTTATTCGTAGTTTTTGCTCATTTCAGGGCCGCCTTGTTTCAATAGCTATTGCCAACTCACTACGTCGTCGACTTCACCGAGCTGTTTTGATGAACAGAATTTGTGAAACATATTTATCTTTTATATGACCTTTGGAATAGATTTAATATACGCATTGGTTGAAATTTTTAAATATATATTGTCATAGATGGAAAATGTAAATTAACTGCATTCGCCCCCGGCTGAATTATGCGGTTGCGCGCGCAACCGAAGAGGGCGGGCATCAGTGCGTGCGTTATTCAGTGCGTAAAATACATTTATATAAATGTTGTATGATTTTATAAATGTGTATACACACACACACACATGAATACATATTCATTATGTAATTAGGTGGGTTCTTTTCTCTTATTTGTAGCCTACCCTGGTTTGAAATAATTTGTATTTTTTCCTACGTTCTTTCTAAAAGTGCAAATCGGTACAATAATAGACAACTCCAGGACATCAACTGATATATAAAATCTTATTTTTACTAAAAAAATAAATATATGTGTATATTTATATTTATTTTGATTTTATTTTAAAAAGTATATTTAGCAGTTTAACCTCCAAATCTGCCAAAACGTTTCTAAAATATTCTCTTATTTCTTTGGGGCTATTTAAATGAAATAAGCAAATACATTTGAGACATTACATGTCAAGCATGTCTATGTACAAGTTTCAATAAACGAAACAATTTTGAGATGTTGCATATTTTTGAAAATTAAATCACATTATTCTGAATGAGCAGAAAGTGGTTTTATTATATTTTGAGACATTTCAAAGTTTAAGCAGTGCACATGCACTCTCAGAAATAAAGGTGCAAAAGCGGTCACGGAGGCAGTACCTTTTTGAAAGGTACGTCTGTACTCATTAGGTTCAAATATGTACGCTTTAGATCCTGAGAGTGTACATTTGCACAATTGTGTAAAATTTGAATTGCCAGTAGTATAAAGAAGACAGATGTTATGTAGGCTACAAGTTTTTGTTGACACTAGTTCTAGCATGGTTACTGCATTGTAATTTTAATTCTAAATAATAAATTAAGTTAATTTTGAGCATTCATCCTCCACACTTGCAGACACATTTCTAGCAAATAAATTAGATAAGACTACAGCACACATACCAGTAAAAATCACCATCTTAACAAATACTAACCTGCAATGTCACGTTTAGGCCTACTAACGGAAAATGTAAGTAACACTGTTTCACTTTTACATGGGTGTCACAACATAACTAACTGTGACAACATTTTGATTATCAGATCATTTTGTGGTTGCATAACAGGTACATATTATGGCTAGCTGAGTGAATTAGTGCTGATACAGTTTCCTGTTTATGAATGTGTGCAAATCGACTTGCTTGATATGCCATAGTCCTTGCCGTGATTGTAGACGAGAGTAGGCAGCTGCAGTCCATGGATGAATAATTAAAAATAAATGTCAAAGGAAATAGCATTCCTTTTTAAAATAGATACATATAAAATATAGACCAAACTCAATGTTAGCAATCACTGCAGTGGTATGCGCATTAAGCGGTGACAGGCATGTATATGAATAAGGTCACATAATACCATCATGGAGGGAGTGTTCAGAATGAGGAGTGACAGATGAGTATTGGAATTTGGCCTTTGTGCCACTACATATTTAAAACATATAATGTGACAATAAGTCACTTCCTGGGTCTAAATATGTCCAAACGTCCTACTTCCACAGAAATTCCGAAGAGGGGTAAATGGACAGTAATTGTAAATGACACGGAAGTAAAGCTACAAAAAGACTGATTTTATCATCACAAAGGGACTGGGTACATTTAATTGTAAACAATAAAAAATATTCCCACAATAAAAAAGAAGAAACATGTTATACATTATACTTTGACAATGATTTCACAATCATCAAAACATCAGGGTTCTACAGGCACATTAAGTATAACACTTGCATGTGATTATAATTCATTATACATTTTTATACACTGCTATTTAATTGATTTTTTTTTTTTTAGCTCTATAGAAATTTAGGGACCTGTTCATAATATCAATTTGTTGTCTTCTCATGTAACTTAAGAGCTTTAAAATGCAATTACTTTAACATATCTGCTGTGTTAAACTATTGTATGTAGGTGTTTGTTTTTCCACAGGTTCACTCAGTAATTTCTTCCTTCATTAAAAAGCTGTACAAAATAAATTAAATGTAATATTTGAAAGAAAAGTTTTAAATCACATAGACTTGTATGAAATGATGACAGTAATTTCTCATGTAGGTTGCATTAGCAGTCAAATTCTACAAATGTTATCTTAGTAATTTACCTTCTACCCCATTTTGATTGAGTAATAAATAAATAATGACTTACTGTGCATTTCTACAATGGTATTGAGTGGAATGTGCGATACAAGCAAAAATTTAACAATATTATTGAGACCAATATACATCACAATATACAGTTTTCATAAATCCAATTTTCAAGCAATGGTAGACCTATTTTTATCATTAATACTGCAACGAAACTTAAAATAGTGTTTTACTGGTTACATCATCTTTGTCTTGATTTACTGCAGGCAATGAATGAACAATACAAGTTAAGTATGTTTAGGATGAGGATTTTTTTGTTCTGTATTTTATAAATCAGATAACCTTCGATGGCAATACTGAAAACCTTCTAGTAACTACATACAGTTCCCATTATCCCTATAATCTAGTCGAATACATTCCAAGTTCTCAATTTTTTTTAATAATTTACTCCACATGAACACTTTTAATGAGGATTAAGTGAAAGCTGAAATGTATGTGTATTGTTTGTAAATCTGAATACACTGCCTTTTCACATCGCATTCATTTAAAATAGCAAACTCACATTTACAGCTGGAATAAATTATGGTTTTCTTTTGTTGTAGTGCTGAAGTTTCAGAACCGCAGGAAAAATTGGCATAATCACAATAAAAACGATACACAAATAGTTTTACTGATTTAACAAAATTATAATGGTGTATAACCCACCCCTAAGTATCAGTAACATAAAATGTTTGCTTTTGCGTAAAGATGCATCCACGTTGTCAGTGTAAGTCATCACGACATAAACAAAAAATTACTGAGTGCACCATTATCATGAGGAAAACCATGCTACTATAGGGAAACTGGCCCCTGTTCTTTCTGTGGTACATCACAAACCTACACTTTTGAAGAGTTTTCCTCAGCATTACGGTAGTTTCCTCAAAGCAGTTTCAGACTGCCTGTGACATTATTCACCATCTCCTCTTCTCCTATGATGGCAAGCACGGTGCATGAACCTGGCTCCACCTGCGCGCCCAAACAAAGTTTTAACTTGTATGATGTGTACAATTTTTGAGACGCTATTTGAGCTATATTGTAAACATAAAACCAATAAAATAGTACAATCCTCCTACCATTTGCCACATTAACCCATGCCAAAGCATTTTTGAATCGATGTGCCACTAACCTGTGTGTGTCCAGCATCCTGTACCAGCTTGGTAGGAAGACTGAGGCTCATAGCAAGAGCCTGCAACTCCAAAAGGTGTGCCATGTTAGTGCCTTGTAACACTATCTTCTTCGCTCTAAACAGACACGTACACAAATAACACTGTTAGGTTCACATACAGTATATATTTTGATAAATACATGTCTTGCTTTAACATTTATAAAAAAAAACTATAGAAGGATGAGGCCACAGTGATGTGTCTTACCCTGCATGGTCCCATCTCCAGGCCATTTCCCTCCAGCTGTTTTTCTCCTGCAAGGCCTGATACAAACCAACTGCGGCATGACCCACCTGAGCTGCCACCTACAGGGACACACTGCTCATCTCAAATCTATTGAAATCCGGGGACCATACAATAGACATTGTTCTCTAACAAATACATTTAGTTGAAATGCAAAAATATGGTGGTATGATCGAGTATGGAAGCCCACGTCTACAACAGTTGATTATGCAAGTCATAAAAATGAGAAACTTTCTTGTAACATGAATTCGTTTCTGATTATGTTTACACTTTTCCCACGTAATTATGGCTTATTGTATGCGTTCAGATTAAAAAGTAGAGTTAGGAGACAACTTCAAATCGGCTAAACCGACTGCTTCAGAAAACGATTCAGTGCTGAAAAATCTTCCCGCTGGCTACATCTGCTGGTCAAAGCAATGTAAATGCAACAAGAACAAAGTAAGGCACTTCGTATAGATGCCTTTATTTACAAGCTTTTAGCTTTTATATGCTCAAAACAAGAAAGCACAAATCGCATGGAAAAATAAATGCTATAAATAAATGCATGTTCCTTAATTAGTCATTTTGTATATATTTATTGAATTTATTAGCATAAGAAGGCACCACTGTTTGTCACCATGACAACCTCTTTGCACGAGAACACGTCAACATTTTATTTAAAAGTACCTGTACACATAAGACCTCAATTATACTGAAAGATCTGGAAAACTATTTATATAGCATCTTTTTTTGCGCATATATTCATATTTGCTTGTTAAGGACCACACCCTTGCATTTCTCAGAAGTAGATCTTACAGTCTCACTACAAGATAGCAAATCACATTTTAAGTATTTCTTTCCGAATTATTGATATTTTAGTCCATATTTCCTAGAATATTTCCCATTATTATGCCTTACAGAATGGCAGTTTATAACTGTGGCAAAGCAAGCATCAATTACAAACTGCATTTACTAAGGAAATTATAGATATAGCTTGTAGATGGATTGTTTTTTGAAGAGAAATTTACTGGATAATAAAACCCTTTAAGTGCACTTTGTTAACTCGTAGGCCTTTTTGTAGGCCTCTTTAAGTCAAATACCTCCGAGTGATGATGAGTTATGCATCAGATATAACATAATGGTCTTTTGTTCATCTTTCTGTATTAATCACTTCTATATTGAGTACATTGTGTATCTGGGAATTGTAATAAATTATATCTACCTTCCCCACACCCATGGACAGCTCCATATTAACAACAAACACCATTTTGAACATCATGTCCTCATCACCCTCTTCCTACAAAAAAAAAAAGAAAGAAAAGCATTACACAGCATTCTATATATACACATGTGAATGCCAAAACTGATGTCAAAACTCAAGCTGAGAGTTGTGCATTCTTTCTTTCAAATTATATCTTTAAAACCAACAAAGAACAATGTAAGTAAGAGATTTATGGTGTAGTGCAGACCGCTTCATTGATTATTAACAGGACTTTTCATGAGAGCATAGAACAAGTGAGCAATGGCTTCAGTGACTGTAAAGGGGGTGTTTTGTTTTGTTTTTTTGCTCCATTTCTGTATATTGCCAAAATCTATTCACTAAAAGTAAATCAGTGGTTTGACATTAAGCTCTACACACAAAGCTGTATCCAATGTAGCATTAAATAACTTGAACTATACCTCATTCTCTAGTTTGTTGAAGTAATACATTGCAGCCTCCTCAGCAGACACGTTCTGTGTGTGCAAGAGTGCCTGTAATGGAGCAATAAAAGAATTTCACTTCAAAAACCATGACATAACGTGAACAGCTTTTATGGATGTCCGATTCTAACAAAATAAACTCAATTATTAATATTAATTCAAACCATAATATCCAGTATAGAAACAGTTTTGTTTTTTAGGCACTATATTTTAACTGAAAATACTTCATTATTTGTAATCAGGTTTACTGTATTTTGTGAGGGGCTGTGTACCTGTTTGGCTGCCTCCTCTGGTATGTCCAACTCTCTGAGCTGCTGCAGGAATACAGGGTTCACTTCCTGCTGGGACTCCATTTCTGGAATACAGAAATGCACATTACACATCCTTTATTAAGATAATGTATTCTAATAGACTGTAAGTGATGCGTTTTAATCGAAGAAAGGAGCCTATTCGTATATAGTGTATTATAAGACGGCTCACTGACGCTCTGATATGAAAAGGCTCTAGGTTGGAACACACTTAAGTCTGAATGCAAATAAACGCCTTGTATTTAACTACGACACCTCTAAATCCGTATAAAAACAACAGAATGTGGGTTAATGTGTACATATTTCCATGCTACCCAAAGTTTGTAGCTGCTTGTGCTGCGAATGCCAGTTTTGCTACATATTCTGGATTTTTAGTCCAACTGAAAACAGCTCAAAACAATCGTATTTTGTAGTTTAGGTTGTTCTGGATATTGGCTCTTACCTGGTTTAACGTTAATGCACTACTGCACGAGCGATTATCACCCGATGAGACTGTGAGCTTCTTAACGAGCGATCGTTTCGTCTTTTCACTCCCAAATTGGCATAAAGTCATTTGTGATATGCGCTTATTTTTAACCTTTTATTTACATTAAATGCTGCTAATATTTTCAATAATTTGTTGCAACAATAGCTTTCGGCGCAAACGTGAACTACCCATTCCCGTATACACCAAGTTCAAATGTCATGTCGGTTGCAGTTCCGGGTCATCTGCGCTGCAAAGCTCCTTGCTTAAACCGAGATGTAAGATACGTTTTTACGCGTCCGAACGTAATTATTTAATTCAATAACACCATAGCCCCTTGCACACCGCCGCTAAGATTGCCCATGCGTTTAGATAGCTATCATTACTACATAGTGGATTACGCAAACACTTTTTTAAAAACTACAAACATGGCGGACATGCTTGAGGTCGATGGTACGTCATCATTTTAACAGTTTAAAAGCCAGACAAATATGAAGGGGTATTTTAGATACTGGCCTAGAATCGAAGGTAACTGCTCCAGTTGTTGTTACACAATCAATACTACCCTGGTTACTACATCAGATACTAAGGGTGACTTAAAGCTATGGAAAGATTAAGGATGGAGGGTGGGATTAATTTAAAAGCATATGTAATGGATTATAGAGTTTGCAGTTTGGGAAGATGGAAGAATAACAAATAGTATAAATGTGTATACAGCATGGGTGATAGCAATCCTAATGTCACTAGGCTGGGTTTATGAAGTAAGAATTATAGTAAAAATACAGAATAATATAACATAATTTGCAATCCGCCATAAAACCAAAAGTGTGTGTTTGGTCTTGTTTGTTACAAGTCATCTTTTCTATTAATTGTCTTTTAATGTTTATATGTGTTTGTACGTTATGATTTCTGTTTTCCGAGTTCATTTTTTAAGGAATAGCTAATGCAAACAAATTAGCTTTGTCATCATTTACAGTAGTCAGCATTTGAAGTGGATCAAAAAACGTTCATCAAGGCTTTCCCAAGACGAGAACGCATTCTGGTTTTAGGACAATTTTGATGAAAGGTTTTGATCCACTTCAAATCTTGACTACAGTGTTCTCCCTCTGTCATGTTTTCGTTCCAAACAAAACTTTCTTCTGCAGAACACAAAATATAGAACATTAACAACACTGGAACCCCACTGACTTTCATTGTCTGGACAAAAAAAAAAAATCATTATTGTGTTAATAGTTTATGTAAATTACTATGAAGTGCTTTGTACTCATAGAATTTCCCTGATTCCCTGGAGCTGAAGGACTGTAGCTCTGCAGGAGTAAAGTATGGTACCCCTTTCTTATAACGTTTCCCCTATGTAGACTCAAGGGAGCACATTCCAGTGTCTTAGGCCGAAGACAGGAAAACATCCTTGACAGGTAACCAGTCAATTATAGAGCTAACATACAAAGACACACATTCGTATAGGAGGACACCTAAACCTCTTGATTTTGGACTGTGGACCTAGAGTCAATGGACAAAATCTACACCAACACTGAGAAAACAAACAACTTTTATACAGACAGGACTCCTTGCTCAACCTTGGGCTTAAATTATTTAATTAAGGCCTTCAAAGCGTATTAAAACGTGCCTGCCAGGACCATTGGGTTCTGATAGAGCTTAGTAGTGCCAGGACTATTTTTATATAACGCCAATTGAATTTACCTGAAAGAAGAAAATTGTGTACACCTATGATGGTTTGAGTTTTAGTAAAACATGTTAATTTTCATTTTTGGGTAAACTAACCCTTTAAATTGGGGACCATTTTGCTATGAGGCGATGGAATTTAATTCATTAATTTAAATGTAATTTTGTATCACATACATGCATAAAATGTATAAAATTGGCAACTGCATACTGTGGGAAACCCAGAAAGAGAAATATCTCCATGGAACAAAGGAGGGATGCATGGTGTCAGTCTAAAATGGACAATACTGGAAATTACATTATACTGAATTCCACCAACACCAAATGAGCCCCAAAAAGAAAAGAGACTGGCAGAACTCCCCAAATGTAAACTTTATTTATCCTAATTATTAAACTGTTGCCATCAAGTTCACCTTGAATGCCCAATACAATTGCTTTAGTTTTCATGTGATGCTACGGAAAAGACACTAGATCATGCGATCTTTCATTTGAATTCCTGTGATTTGCATACATTCAGGATCAAAAACCTATAGAACAGCTTAACATTAAACTTGTATAAGCTTATTGTTAAGCCTCTCTTTTAAAGAAGTGTTCATAAGTTTTAAAATAATTTACTTTTACTGAAATTGCTAAGAAGCTATGTAACAATTTAGTTATTATTTACAATATTATACTAGACTAAAAACATTAGTAAATATGACACAGTCACATCTTTTCACTGACAATTTCTATTTATCTACATTTTTTTGTTGTTCAGTGTTTGAGCGGTCTTTGATCAAAAGAAATTAATTGCAAGTGAATTTACCTATACAGTGGACCAGCACTAATATATCTGAGCAGAACTTTACATACAATACAGATCATATTTTCTCACATGAAGGCTAAAGAATTCTATTCTTTAATCGTACCTACATAAAAGTATCAGTCTTTAAAATTCCTTATTGATGAAATGTTAAAGAATGTGGTAAGAGATGATTAATTCATTCAGTCCGATGTTGGCACCTCGAATAAAAAAGGCTTAAAAATATACCAACAGATTAAAATTAATAATAATAGTAATAATAAAAAACAAAAAACAACAACATTATTTGACCTGACCAGTGACACTATATGTAACAAGTCTTTTAAAAACAAAGCAGACTCTTTCATACAGTATTTTCCAGTGACACTTACTCAACATTATGATAATTTACAATATTCTAATAAACTGAAAAGATTCTACAACATTTTACTACAGTGTGGCAGTCATGGTGCGTTTTTGCAACTTTGAAAATGCTGAAATCACATTCAAATGTTACCAACAGTGAACAACTGATAGATACAAAGCAAGGAGGTAGTCTTAGCACAGAACATCTAATGGTGTTCTTCTTGAAGGCCATGACCAAGCAAGAGCTTGAGCACATGTGTTTTTCATGATAATCCTGCAGAAAAAACCTCCTCTGGGAGTAAAATGCATTCATATACTCAACAAGGCATCCAGGCTTTTGAAAATAAAAAGTACTGAAATGGGAATAACCCTATTCCATATATTAAAAAAAGAAATCCGGACCGTATTCAAGTTAAAGGCTACACCCCTTCTAACACAACACATCACAGTACACTGTGTGTCTTAATTTATCTTCATTAGTAGATTCCAATTTATTACAGTTAAATGGAACAGGATGTTTGTGTATGTCTGTTAAACATGGTGGCTTTGCAACTGTTGCTGTACCTAAAGTACCTGTACCATGTGTTCATATAGCCACACATCAGTGTCTTCACACTTATTTAACTTTACGTTGTCCATGATCACAAGTCTGTAACTTTATTTTCTACAGCTGCAGCAATCTGTTGAAGCCGGTACCCAAGCTGCATCTTCTGAGCTGTGGTGTCTTCCTCTAATGCAGTGATAATCTAATATATAAACACACATGAAAGAGGAATTCAGTTAGAGCACAGACATGCACATTTTTATAAGCAGCAATACTTGCTATTAGCAAACCATTAACTATAACATTACCTTATCAGCTGTTAAACAAATAAGTAGTTTGAGGCAGTTGGTAATTTAAAGGTGCCATAGAATGCATTGAGAGAATATTTGAAATTGTTCTCTGATATGTACATAGAAGGTATGTAGCTT
>JAUMHQ010000058.1:7437515-7451111 GCA_032361165.1 Enteromius paludinosus
GGTCTGAACAGTTACTTGGAAGCTACAGACAGGTGAGTTTTAATTAGGGTTGGAGCTGAACTCTGCAGGGCTGCGGCCCTCCAGGACCGGAGTTGGCCACTCCTGCACTACAGTAAAGAGAGCAGGAACATTATTTAAAGTGCCCCTATTATGCCATTTCAAATATGATCTTTCATGCAGTGTGTCATGTAGCTGTATGTGAACAAACTATCTGCAAAGTTGTGACGCCGTCAGTGCACGATAAATAAAGTTATTGTATATCAAAATACAGAGTCGGCTCACATTCGCCTAAACGAGTCGTCAGCAATTTGAATCTTTTTCTGTTACGGATCCACGTCACTAAGTAACATTTGAATAACGTCCGTCCACATACTACGTCCCGAACAACTTGCCCCGCCCACAAACAGTATTTTTCAATTTTCACGTGGATTACATCATGTCAAGAAGACAGTGTATCCAGAGAGTAAATTAGTTTTATATGCCCTTCTGAAAGATGAATCTACAAAGAATTAACTGTTAACATTCATTTTTTCAAAAACACCTCAGCAAGACAATCTTGTGTTTGCATCATTTTACTGATGACTGCTTTTCCAATCTTGCCCCCAGTTTCACAGACAAGGCTTAAGCTAGTCCCAGACTAAATTGCATGTTTGAGCTGTCTCAGATGAAAATATCTTGCTGAGAAATACCTTAAATCATGTCAGTGTCATTGCTCTGTGTTACACCTGTAATATTTTCGTATAAGGCATTTTTGCAAAAGTTACTTAAATATCTTAATTTAACTAATGCCTAGTCCTGGCTTAAGCTAAGCCCCGTTTGTGAAACTGAGCCTTGGAGTATATTCACCAAACGCTTGGTCTTAAAAGATGGAGGTTACGTGGACCGGCTTGCTCCTCTGAACTTCTACCTGTAAGTATGATTAATAATTGATGATTGTACTTTCTAACGATTGTTCAAAATATGTATTTGTGTATGTTATGTTGTGTAACAACCCTGCACATGTCTTGGTAACCGGCTAACTAGTTTAAATAATGATAAACGATGTTTAACGCAGTGTTATGCATTATACAGTGTTGAAGTTCACAATGTAGAGGTGTGCCAGATTCGCTTACAAAAGCAAATTGTGAGCACTTTCCACAGTTGTCCGTGCTAACTAGTTGATGTATGCTCTCTGAAAGCATCCCTAGTAATATCAGAAAGATGATGGTAGACCAATCATAAAGGACTGCGCCATCTGACCAATCACAGCAGTGAAGGCTCACAGAGAGGCGGGGTTTAGACAGACAGAGTCTTCGACCTGCTTCACACAGGTCGTTTACGAATCATTTAGAAATGGGGTAAAATGAAATCTATTTTTGGAGAAAACAAATGATTTTTGACCTTGCATACATGTAAACCTGTTTTAAGAGACTCATAAAACAATATTAGCAACCTTTAAAATGGCATAATAAGGACACTTAAAAAACGTCCCTTTTGTGTTTCACGGAGAGAATAGTCTAATATTAGAGCTGCATGATTCTAGTTAAATTGAGAATCACAATTTTCTTTGCTTAGAATATAGATCACGATTCTCTCACGATTCTGGAGAACTTTTTTTATTTTAAAGATTTATCCCTGAACATTAGGTTATCAAACAGCAGTAAAATAATACAAAATACTCATTGCTTTAAAAAAAACTTAATGAAAAATAATGTAATAATGTAAAGAAAAAAAATAATCATCATTAAACATTAAAAAATTAAACAATTATATATAAACATAATTTATAGATGTGCCTATTGTATTGTGTAGGAATTACCAAAGTGAATTGATGTAAGACAAATTATATATAAAATAAATTATATATAAAGAGTCCTTTCTATTTTTCCAGAGCCCAGAGGCCTATTTGAACCCCCAATCAGATTTATTAATTTTCCAGAATGATACACAAAAGATTAAGGTAATATAGCCTATTCAATCTAGCCTGCTGTAGTACAAGCTGTGATCCAGCTGTGCGCGACAAACGCTGCCAGTATAAAAGCACAGTCAGCGCATGCTGCTCCTGCTCTGCATACGTACGTTCCATTGCGTCTCATGGAAAGTGAAGTATACTGGACTGACGCTTGCAGTGTGAAACCAGCGTAACAAGCACATCTGGACGTTGCCCGGGCAAAAACACATGTGACGTGCTGTGAGTGATTGAGTGTTATCTCGAGACCAGGCGAGTTATGCTCGTCTCCTGTCTCCTGGGGGGGGATCGCGATCTTTTAACGATTAATTGTGCAGCTCTATCTAATATCATACAGATTTGAAAGCGAATTATATAGTCTCTCCACTGAGACTCAAGCCCAGTGATGATGGACAGTTATCGACTGATAAACATTTTTTTTTCTGTTTGGCCAATATGTTCAGGGCAGGACTTTTATTTTGACAGAGCCAAGAAAGGATATAAACTAAATTTAATCCAGATGAAAACCTGATGAGACCATGAGTTATAACAATAACAAACAAAGTGTAAATAAGCTTGGGGGAGACGATCTGAACACCCCCTTACTCAGTCTAAATAAAATGATATTAGACTATGAACAAATTTCCTACCACATAAAACAGGCAGCAAAAACATACTTTTTCTTATGCTTTTTTTTACCTCAAGGCCAGAGTCAACTGTTGAATAGAGGAAGCTTCAAAACTGACAGAGACAACACCACATACAGAACAAACGTGGATCCCACCTCGGAGCAAAAAGGCTTGGCCACCATGCTCAAGAGAATCACTTTCATAGGGGCAAGGGGGAAGGGCTGAAGCTGAGGTAAAGTTTACCTTTCTGTGCCAACAATAAAATCAAAAACACATCATGCTTAAGAACTACCTGCTGCTGTAGCTCAAATATTTCTCTGCAACAAATGTTCCTTCAGTGATGGTATTTAGTGCCAGGGACACATTCTTTCACCTCAATAATGCTCAAACCAGAGATGGTAAACATGCTTCCATTTTTGCATTCATTTAAAATATGCCAGTCCAAAAGATGTACTGAATCTTTTTTTTTTTAAGGTAGGTTTTTACAAATAATCAAACATTTAAACGGTTCATAAGTGAAATGTTTATTTGAATTACAAAACACAGTCAGTGTGCCAGTCAGGCAGTTAAAGCTCATTCACACCAAGGATGAAACCAATAACTATAAAGATAGTTTTAAAGGCCAGCCTTAAATAACTTAATAAATAACTTTGATAATACCATATACCAAGATAAAAAAAGTTCAAAAATTATTGTGAGATAAATTAGACACATTCCTACACTGAAAATCAAATAGAAAAGAGTGAATTGCCACTGGGGCTATCTATATGTGGAAAAACTACAGACCCAGGGCTATATGGGTCAACAAGGCCATTCAGGCTTGTAGCCAGAACAGCGAGTTCCACTGGCCGGTACAGGATACACAGTTGATTGAACTCTAGTTTTAGTGTTGGGCCAGAGAGGTGAGTCAGTTTGATTATAGCAGCCTCATAAAAACCTCAGCGATTACACTCTACACTGACTTTGGTCTCTTAATCAAAAGTCTTTTCCCAGTTTTGTTGTGTTTGTGGTCAAACCAACACCTTAGATACTCAGGATTCACAACTACATTTTGGTGAACCAATAATATGTGAACATATCGTACTACATAAACCACAACAGACAACTGTTATTTTGTAATGTTGTTGTACATAATCAGATTACTTCACGTAATATATTACTGGATATTCAGCAACCATAAAATGGTATAAAAGAGAATAGTGTGGTCTGAGAGAGAGACTAAACTTTTACCAAAGGGTCAAGAGTTTACAAGCTGAGTCAAGTTGTTCACACCTCAGATTTGGCTCAAGGCTCAAGAATTGTGCAAAGAAAGCTGTGGAAAGGTGGGAGGAGAGAGAGGGGGAATCAAGCACAACAACCCACAACACAAAGACCAAAAGCACTCATTAATGTGATGATTAAAGATTAAAATGGGAGTGGAGACAAAGACAAAGGAGCTGGGGCACTTCACTGTATCACTCAAAAGGACAAATGCATAAACATGTGACAGGACAATAAAACTTGTAAACTGGATTGGACAATTGGGTCAGATTCGAGAATGCCACTTGCAACATTCAGAATAAAATTTTAAAACAGGAATGGGACATTTCAGTATACTAAACTGTTATTAGCAGGAAGAAAAAGTCAACCTCCTTCACAATATTTTGATAAATTTTAACACCATAACAGCCTCTGAACAAGTTTATTACATCTTCTATACATTCTTCTTTGAATTTTCAGTTTTCTTCTTTACATTGTTTGTACTTGAACAATCCATTGTGTTATTGCATTAATCAGCATGAATCATGCTGCTGTTATTTCCATAAATAGACCCACTGTTCAATTAGGGAAAAAAAAAACAATGGAATGTGAGTGAATATATGGTGCTGGTTCATGTTTAAAGCACTTGACTATATCCACAGAAAGCTTAAACTAGCAAGGAATGCTTTACTGGAATTTTTATAGATGTTACAACTTTCTTTACAGATTTTAAATTTCTTTTTTACGTTTTAAACAGTTAAAACTTCACATGACTTAACACATAACATTCCATATGAGGCTCTTTAATGTTTTCCAATTGCTTTCAATAAAGGAGAAATTTGCTACAAAAACTGTATGTCCACATCCACAGGATTCTTTTAAATTAATTGTGTTGGTAGTTTTGTTTTCCATGTCCAAACATGCTTGGACTCTTATTATTGATGCATGCAGCTGTATTTCACTTTATTGTACTCAATTGTTGCACACCCTGTTTACCCAAGGCACACCCTAAGCCTTGTCCCAGGCTCCTGCTTTTATGATTTTTATTTTTTAGAAGCTTAACAATCTGTGATTACTGTATGGTTCCAATAATTTAAAAAGAGCAATGTGAACTTTTTAAAACAATATTTTTTGCTGAATGAATAAGGGTGAGGAAATGAATGACATGTTAAAGCACATTATTCTTTAAGGATCCCTTTAAGATTATCTTCTTTAATCATTTCATAAGAACTGAATGAGATCATAATCCAAAGGAAAGGGTGAATAAGTAAAATGGGACAACTGGATCAATCGTTGTGTATGTTCTTCCATTACTACAAATAATGTAAATCCTAAAATATTTTATGACATTGATATAATCTTTTTTAGCAAGTTTTTGTATCAAACAGCAGCAGAAATTATGCACTCTAACAGGTCTCTCCATTTCTCAGTATACTTTGTTTATGCCATTCCTTAACCAGTATTGTGGCAGGGAATGTTTGATGACACAATCAAATACTATAGATAATGTGCTTTGAACAAATGAGACAAGTTGAACTGTTTATTTATAAAACTAAAAATAGACTTTGGCTAAAAGGAGATCCAAACAGTGCAGTAGGAATGGAAGCATTATGGTTTGAGGCCAGACAGGCCCCGTGGAAATTATAGACTCAACCAGGCATTCCACAATGTACCAAAGTATTTGAGAATATAAGGCCATCTAAGAGGATCTTGTACAAACACCAAAACAAGTCCACAAAAGAATGTCTAAAGCAACATGAAATGGTCATTTCATAACCCCTCAAAAAGCAAGGCCCAAAACACAGTTTATGTTGTATGCAACAAATGTATCCTTATATAATAGCTATGTTTCAAGAGAGAGAGAAATAGAAAGAGAAAGAGAGAGAGAGGCATAGTGTGTGGAGGTGGGTGGGGGTTTGTTCCCACTAATTCAGCAACGGGGAAAAAAAGAAAAGAGGGGTAGTTCCCAGGACAACCAGAGACCCACCAGAGCTTTCCAACAAGAGGCAAAGGATTGCCAAGAGACTTCACTAACTGTAAAGAGTTCTTCACACAGGTTCCTTAATGTACAGTTGTTTACACTTTTCTACTTCTAAATAAACAATAAACATGGAATGCATCTTTTTTGCCTCCATATCCATAACATCAAAGGGGCTATTGTATGTCATTGTATGTTGTATGGATCTACTATGTTCCCGAGAATAAAAGTAAGAAATTGCTTATCTGCAATCTGCCAACAAAACTACAATTTTAACAGATCAAGAAGGCTTTTACTAGCACTGCATCAAGGAATAAAAAGTAGAACGATCTTTATTAAAGCCCTAAAAGGCAAGAAAGTCTGGTCCAACATTCATGTTCTCTTCACCATGGCAACTCCTTTTCCCAGGATAGAGACAATCTCAAGGCTAGGAATGTTTATGAGTGTCCCAGGAAGAGTTTTGAGTTGTGTGTGACTGCATCAGTGGGACAAAGGAAGAGTAACAGAGCGCAGAAAAGATTGAAATTACCAATTGGTTTAAAGTTACTGCATAGAGTTACTGAATTACTGCCAATAAGATCGGAGTCTCCCTGAAATACATACTGAATGATAAATTGTCCTAAATTAATTTAGCTGTCACATAACTACGCATTGCACAATTATTATTATCTATATATGACTAATTTAGGTTTTTATTCAAATACTTATGCACACCTTGCAACTTGGACACAGTGAGCCCATGCACTCATTCACATATTCAACAGTTACTCACTCACCCCTCCCCTCTATCTGCAATTCTCCCTCATTCTCCAATTCCCCCTCTTTTCACTGACCTTTTAAATCTCCACTTCAACAAAAGAGACAAAGGGAGCTGGACGGCTTTCTCTCTTTCCCCCCTGCTGAAGGGGAACAAACACACATACACAAGACTACAGTCCGTCACTCCACAGACACAGGCCAGAAGTACATGTACAGATCTGCACCACAGTGCATCTCTGATTTTCTTGACATCTCTGTTATTAGTAAGAGTCCATTTCTCATCATTTAGGAGCAACTTTAACATGCTTTATAAAAACAACTCTGTCTATATTAAATTGCATGATTATACATTTGTAATTATTGTCATATAAAAAGTACTTTAAAGTACTAAATAAGTTCAACATATAAGCAATTGTGGCTCTTTAAAAGACTTAGGGATTACTTTCACAACGTCTTTATGTACTTTTTTACTGGCAGGCAAAAAACACAATAAATTAATTTGATTGGCTAAAGAAAGAAGTGGTCTGGGACCAATTTTGGTTTTACTTTTTACAGAGCTTTGGGCTGCCACAGAGATTGTGTTATATCTCTTGACATGTATTTCCATGTTGTGTTTTAAGGAAGTAAGATAATATTGTACACAATAAAGACTTAGCAACCCTAACAACACCTAGTTGGCCAGGTATTCTGGTACCACATTCTGTTAACCAGCTAGAACACCCAAGTGATGATCAGCACCCAGCCAAAACAGCCTAGCAACCAATATATAACACACTGAAAACTAAATAGCAAAACACTGCAGCCATATTTAAGCAAAAATTATGCATTGTATTTTCATCCAATGCTGTCTCAAAATATGAAGGCACTCTACAAGGAATAAATCTCCAGAGATGCCCGGAAAGTTGACTTCACAAACATTTCACTAGTTCATTACAATAAAAAATCATTATAAACAAAGGTCTTCAAGTCTTTCCGTCAAAACTAAAGTCTAGATTCACTTGAAATTTGTATATATATATATATATTTTTTTTTTTTTGCAGTTAAATTTAAATCACATAATAATAATTATAATAATAGTAATAATGAAATTATAATTCATAATGAAATTAATTGGTATGCTGTTGTTTTGTACAATAAATTTATAGTAAATCATAAATGCAGAAAGTAATTTAAAAGTCTAGACTATTGTAACAAAACTGTGTTTTATGAATTAGGCTATTTAAATTAGAACTACATTTTGATTATTTAATTCAATTAAAGCATTAAATGAGATTCCAGTAAAAGACGATTGGGGAAAGAAATTTAATTCTGTAGCACTCTAAAAATGTGATTTTTAATCAGTTTTAAATTATTACATTTTAAGTTATTAGACATGCTGTTTGATTATTAAAATCTTCATTTAAAAAAGGAATTTAAAAATGTTCAAATTAAATCCAGACCCCATCATTTGAACCACAATATCACAGAAAAATCACAGAGACAAGCTCTTTTGGCTTGAAACAAAGCTAGAGTTAATATGTGTATGGAGAATGTAAAAGAAAAGAAGTCAACATCAATGTTGTATTGACAAACTTTACTTCAGGTTAAATCTTTATTTTCCTTTTAAAAGGCAATTGCTGAGTTTATTCAAAAACAGAATTTAAATGTGTAGAATATGGTAATGTAACTACATAGATTGGAAACAATGTTATTAATCTCAATACTCTCAGGCCACAACAACCTTCTTTTGAGGGCCTTGTGCACCCCTTTTGATCCTGGTGTGATGGTATCATGTACTTCACAGTCAATAACCAGAGAACTTTATAACAGATATTCGTATAACATGGTCTTCCACTTTAATGAAAAAGCACCACAACCCATTTTATGTCCTATATTTTAGGTATTTTAATTCAGTATATTTGGCTGGAATTCCTATTTGAAAACTTCTACTCCTCCACTCAGCATTGAAACATTGTCGCAATTACTTCTGACACTCAGCACATAAAAACTCCCTCCAACATGTTTCAGTGTTCCCTTGTGCTTAATTTCAACCTGAAGGTCTTTGTGTTTCATTTAAAATGACTGCATCAGTGTGATTAAATGTCATATCATATTGCTTCTTTTTAATTCTTTAATTCTATTAAAATAGAAGTCTACATCCAATCCAATGAAGAGAGCGTGTTATTACTTTTGATGACATTTGTCATTAGATGCACCCACAGAGAACAGCATGAGCACAGCACAAGACATGTAATTACTAAAACAAATAATTGTTTTTACTGCATGTATCATGTCTGATGATAGTAAGAAGGATTAATAGAAGGTATATATTTATTTAGTAGTTATTTTTGTATCAAAAAGTAAACATTTTTTTATTTTACAATATAATTTTTTTACATTAAATATAATTTATGCAATATCTTATGTATTTTTATGTTCTCTCTTTATTTATAATGAAGCAAGTTCATAAGGTAAAGATATACTAAACTGGTAGCCATGTGTGTATCATAGATGAAAAGGTTTAAATCAAGCCACATTTTGTTACTGGCATTAATAAAAGCTACGCAAATCTCAACTACATATACATTTTAAGTATCATTTGTCAAAGTCGATATGACATCTTTCATTTAACTTACTTTGTTTAACAGTATGCACAATACATTAAAGCTTACACCTGTATACACCTGTATTTTATTGAAACATTATGAGGTCACATTTATTCCACGGTCAACAACATGACTTTACTAAAGTGAATTTTCATAATTTATTAATATGATATAAAGCTCATCACTCTCCATTTTGGTATATATCTACCCCCATAACAAAACTGCAAATAGTGCACCCACTCAAGTACAACAATTTTGTAATTTACACACCCTTATGTTGTTCCAAAGAATTTCTCTTCTAGGGAACAATTCATGGTAATATTTTATAATAAAATTTAAAGGGCATTAGGTCTGTCCAAAATTCCATAAAACCACAATAAAGATGTCATGAAAGGGGTCCATATGACACTTGCTCTATATATATCAGAAATGGCTACAACCTGTTTGGGATCACAATAAACAAAACAATGAAAGAAAATGTGGAGTCTATTTACACCTGTATTTAACAGATGAATATTAATGCAAAATGTAAAGAGGAGATGACCAATGTGGTTAAATGAAGTGTTATTTCAACTGTTTTGTTTTAGCACCACCAAATAGACTACTGTGTAGCAGCAAATATGTCCAAACACTAGATATAAAATAAATCCTTATTGCCCTGATAAAACGTCATGAGCCTGTTCTGTCATAAGACAAATTTTCCCTCTTTTTTTTCTTTTAGCTTGTGATAAATATGTTTTCATTTGTTGGTAGATATGCCTCATCTTCAATGCTAGTGCTTACAATAACATAAACGCATTTAAAATAAATTAAATTCTTATTGAGTATAGCCTATGATCAACGACCCAGATAACTTCTTCTTTTACATAAAATATAATATATCTTTGTATAACACCTCAAGTCGAAATTGCATCTGCAATAACAACGGTGTTTAGCTAGAAGATAAATTATAACGTTTTTATTCTAACCATTGGTAAATGCATGGGTGTCCTTAAAAAAAAATTTAGGAAGAGGGCAACATACTACACTTTAATTCACGATTCGCATAACTTAATCAAAATGTAAATCATCCACGATTTAAAGTCCTTGAAGAGTCTCGTGGGTTTTGGGTCCCATTAGACCGTAACTACTTTGTTTAAAGCCAATTCACAACCGGAACGAGTAACTCTAAAACAAATTACCTTGACTTCAACATGAATATAACAACACGGTGTACGAATTTCTACACTAATCTACAGTGTAAAACATTTACGAAACACTTATCACAGCGCACACATGTGTTAGGAACACTTACCTTTTATCCGCGTTACTCTGCTTTTGTGTTTGGAAAAAGTTTATCCAACTTTGACGATTTTTGAACAACGCAAATTCGCACGCTGACCAAAATGTCCACTGTGAGATTTACTCGATTTAAGGTACAAAAAATAATAATTAAAAATAAATAAAATAAAAAAAACAATATTGACGATTAAGTCATTCCGATTATTTTTGATTGCAAAGGTCGGTCGCTTGGCTTGCAGTTAAAATTACGTCCATTTAAAAATGAGTGCTTTACAATTTACTGGCCCTTTTCACAGTCGGCATATCGCGCTGCAACAGCTTTTCAAAGCGAAAAGGTTTCGTATACAGAAATGAATCATTAGAAGGGACTCTAGAGAAAAGATTCGGTTCCACTGGTCAGTTCCATGAGCGGCGACCCGGAAGTAGTTTCTAATTGGTCAGATACGTTGAGGACGCCATTCTTTTTCTTTCTTTATAAAATCTTTTTAAGACTGTGGTTTAAATCACCCAAGAGTTTATGCTGTTATTTGATGTATAATTTTGTGATTTTTATTTTTTGGTCTGGCCCTAGTGTTCAGAATAAGGGCAACTCTATTCACTGACCAATGTCTATTCAAAAATAAATCTCTTTACCTGCTTCTATAATTTGTAAAATAATAAATACATTAAAAATGGCACAATTAAATGTACATAAAATGGAATTAATTCTTTAAAAAAAAATTCTGCAAAGTTAAAAGAATTTAAAATAATTTGTTGCTGTTGATTGAACTTTACAGGAAGGTAGATTACCAGAAACAGGAGTGAAAATCCAAGGGCATTCTTTTTTAAATCATTGGTTGATTGATACCCAACTGCAAATTTTCTCATCCCAGTTTATATTAAAATTTTATCAAAGCGCATTTTATGTCAGAATTCTCCCTATACAGATGTATATAGCAAATGTCCTAATGTGTGTGAGGTTAATTATTTAGAGTCAGGAGTTCTTCTGCATACAGAAAGCCTTTGTCTTCAATACAGCATAAAACAGACCAGTTGTCTGACAAGGGAGAATCAAGGGCCGCTAGCCTTCCGAAAAAAAATGGTTTAAATTTTCATGCATATTTGATTTGGGATTGAGCTAAACGTCTAAATGTCTGATCAGTAGTCCTTATGTAACCGACCACACAGCCTCGTAATTGTAGTGATCAAAGCAGTTGTAAACATTTGACATTAATATACTAATCTCTGCACCACTAAAAACTACAAATGTATATGTAATGTTTAATTAATTTACCTTGTACTGTAATTTGTGATTAAAATGTCACTTTTTTAACATTTGTACACTTAAGTTAATTGGAAACTGAAGAGAGGAAACAATATTATCGAATCTTGTTAATCCAGTAAGCACGTTCAAACTAAATGAACTGGGCATCTTGTTCCTAAACAACAATAATTTGTTCAGGTCGGCATGCAAGTCAAAGGGTGGATGAATTATGAATATATAACAATGACTGATGACAGTTCAGTTCCACTTCTAATTTTTATGCCCTTCCCTCAACAACTTCTTCTTTTCTTTTGTTGAAAATTAAGCACATAAAGGTAAATTGCCCATGATGTAAACCACTGGGTTGTTGTGTGTTTTTTATAAATTCGCATTTACATTCATTTAGTTTTTATTTCTTTTCTTTTTTTTAATTAAAAATACTACAATTATAATTTAACATTATAGCATTTCATTTATAATCGCAGTAATACAAAAATAAGATCAGTATTACAGAAATAATACAGTTACAATACTGTATATATAACTAATATATTTATAATACTATAAATAATGCTGTACTATTACTGTAAGTATTACATTACAGAGCAATTGCACCATAATCGTCACTGTGGAGACATAATCAGTCAGGTTTACAAGACTGTCTCGTTCTAAAATTTCATGTTGAGAATTGGTCTACTTTGGACCACTAATCATTGCTTAAGTTGCATGAGTGGCCACTACTGGTGGAACTCAAGCAATGATTTTAAAAGGAACGCCCTTGGATTTTCCCTCCTGTTCCTGGAGATCTACCTTCCTGCAAAGTTCGGCTCTAACCCTTGTCAAATACACCTGGTCCAGCTAATTAAGAGTTTCAGGAGCACTTGATAATTATAGACAGGTGTGTTAAGCATGTTTGGAATTGAATTCTGCAGGAAGGCAACGCTAAAGGAGCAGGATTCATCACCTTTGCTCTTGGAACCCACTATGGAGCTGAATTATTATTTATCTAACTGCTATTATTTGTTATCTGCTTTTTCTTTTGGTTTAGTTTTATGCACCGTTGAAGTGTAAGTGAGTTGCCCCAATCAAGCTGTATTATGGGAGATTAAACTGACTAAAGCATTTGAGTCAATTCATGTCAACCTTATTTTTATAGTGCTTTATCCAGTACTGATTGTGTCAAAGCATCTTTACAGTGTCCGCAGGAAAATAGTCTATCATGCAAGACAATGATAAAGAGTGTTTTTTTTTTTTTCAACAATTCATTGATGATTCAGTAATGTCATCATCCAGTTCAGCTCTCTTCCAATAATGTCTGTGCAATCAGTCAAGTCTCCCAAACTAAGCAAGCCAAAGGCAACAGTGGCAAGGAACCAAAACTCCATTGGTGACAGAATGGTATGAAGGTAAAACAGTAGCAAAACTCGAGAGCTTGCAAATTTGAATGTGAGAACTTGTAAAAGTAATATTTGTAATTGTAAACTGAAATTTATACTCGCAGCTCTGATGTGAATAAAGTCATTTTATTGGTCGATACTTCACCAATGAACAACGCCAGCCACAATGTGTGTATCAGCTATTTTGAAAATGCTTGGAAAAGATTTTTTAATGAAATATAATTAGTTTTATTGGTTTTTAAATATCAGTAAAAGCGCAGCTTTTCGTTTGACAACGAGGACGACCACCACCGAAACGGCGTGAGCTGCTCTGTGTAGTGACGTCATCGCGCACTAAACATATTACTTCATGGGCTGGGTCCAACCAAATAAAAAACATTACTGCGTTTTTACTGATAAATAAAACCAGTAAAACGAGTGAAATTTCATAAAAACATTTTCCAAGCATTTCACAGCTGATAAATATGCATCCAAATGTTTAGCCGAGGGCCGAGCATTCACAGTTTAACAGCTTTTCTATGAACTAATTTAATAAGAATCTTAAACAGGCATGCAGA
>JAUMHQ010000058.1:7464393-7485499 GCA_032361165.1 Enteromius paludinosus
CATGGATGGGGTTTTGGTTCCTTGCCACTGTCGCCTCTGGCTTGCTCAGTTGGGGGCACCTGATTTCTAGCGATTATTGTTGTTTTGACTACAGAGACCGTCTCTGCATTTGATAAATAAATAGTTTAATTCTCGTCATTATACATTACCATCACTCTGTTATTCTATTTGATAATGTTCAGTGCTTTGCTACAATCTGTGTTGTTAAAAGCGCTATTTAAATATAAGTGATTGATTGGTTTTAGAAATGCTTAAACACTTCTTTAAACCGTCACTCATTTTCTAAAAACTTTAAACACAAATCCAAATCTTTAAACTAAAGTCACAGAACCCTGAAATCTGGTGTTAGGGGAAAAACAGTAAAAGACCTGAGGACCAGGTGCATTGCCTTGAAATGAAAACCCGGAGTCCAAAATATAATTAATTGAAGAAAAATAGTTTGCAGTTTCATCCGCAGAAGTCAGCTTCAATACTCCACATAGAGTTCACAAGCTGCTCTGCCTCACATCTTACAGACATAAGGATGTATACCCTCACAAAGGTCACTAATTACATAAATACATTAGTCATCTTGATTAGTCCCAAAAAGCTAGACAATATTCAGACGTTTGTGGACGGGAGAGAGAGAATACACACACACATTGCAAAAGTCTGCTCCAAGGCTAACTAGCTTACTCCAAGCATCTTATCAGTATAGCTGGGTAAACAGTCTATGCAGAAATGAAGTAAAATACAGGCTAGAACTGGATTTGGCAAAATCTCTAATATCTTATACATAAACGTCACAGTTGATTCTCCAGGTCATGCACCAGGACCTAAAGGAAGACACAGAGCCAGTCTCTGTTTGACCCCGGGGCCTGGTTTGAAGCACACAGTCAATCCAGAGAGACTTCTATGGATGGATTTACTTATTAAATCAAACAGTTCAACATATGAAAAAAATTTATGTAATTTAATGAGTTAAATACTGATTCATTGTGTGATTATAATAAACATTAATTTGAAATAAAATTTAAAAAGGAAGGATATGTCTCTCCATATGACATCACTCCATCATCCCCTTCACTGGCAAAATCAAACAACAGTTTGATTTCGAATCATAAACAAAGCTTTCGAATCATAAACACATTAGACAATAATACATGCACTACAGATTATTCATCCGACAATACATCATATCTGCTCAAATTATGCTAAACTTTTTGTCCTGCCACACTCGTTGTCATTCCATGCTCAAGAACATGAGAACATGGGTCTGTCATGGCAGCTCTAATTTAGAATAAAAAGGCTGCTCATGCTGTTCCTCGTCCTCTTCCTCCAACACCTCATATGCTCACTCATCCTACCTCTCAAATTGTTATCAGTTGTTGCACACATGCCATCTGTGCACTTTGAACTAGCTTATATTCTGTCAATTCTGATATTTAGAAACAAGTGTAATTCATTTAGAATTGTGTGTAAATGATGACAGCCGTGTGGCAATTGTGCTTAATCTTTGCTTTGTTGCGTTAAGGGTTTTCACCACAATAACAAATTGTGTTTTAGTGAGTGAGAATGTTTTTAGTGTTTTATAAAAAGAGTGCCAGAATGAATGTTTTGCAGAATATGTAATGTACATAACACATGTAAAACATTCACATGTAACTGATATTATGATCAGTTTTAATTCTTGATTGCATGTGAACCTTGTTTTTTTCTTGTTCTTCAGATCTTCATCTAGCTTTCTGCTCTTCTATGTGCATGCATGATTTCATTTTCTAAATTAATGTCTTGTAACAAAATAGCTAGCAGTAATGTACATTAGGATATTAAGTGTTCTAACTTTAATTACTACACAGTGTGTCACATGATGCATTGACCACTTCACTGTTATTTTTAGGGAAAAATTGGTATTGGTTGGTTTTTCTGCCTATTCAGGCCACCAGACCAGATTAAACCAGCAAAGTAGTTTAATCAAGCAAGATTCTTCACCTACTCCTCTTAAGCACAAGGGTTATTTCAATCCCAAACAGGAACTCTTCTAAATTCTAAAACTCAATAAAACATCAAACACTAACATGTTCCTGTTTTCATCTTGCTCAAATCACATAAACTAACCCTTAATGCTGTTTTTAGTTCATGCTAATGAGATAGTCATGTTATCCAAATGGATAAAGTATGATTTTATAAAACTCAACGAAATTGATTTGTTAGCTAATTAAATAAATTCAACCAAAAACTGTTAACCATCAAGGAGAATGAGTTGAATTTCTCTTTGTTTTCCTCTTTTTGTCTGGATTTTATCGAGGATCTTGAAATATGTGTTTGGTATGACGTAATATCTATACCGGCCTATCAACATCGAGCTCTCATATGTGAAGGGCGGAGCTTTCGTGAGCTGCTGCTACAGGGACACCAAGATGGAAATCCAGGGGCTTACTGACACCAAAAACACTCCGTACCAACATGGCGTCCCGCTTTACACGACATTCTCTCAGCAGACAACAGCTTCTGCGATTCATGCGAAGACACGTCTGACTGAAAATGCGATCTCGGGTGTTTCGGGAACGCTAGGCTCAGAAAATGACGCCAACAACAACTGGGCCAGATCCTCACCGCTTCGAGTCGCGGAAAATGGCAGCTGTAGCGCTCTGTCTCTTCAAAACAACCATGGTAAGAAATATGATGTTCTATCAGCAGATGCAGAACTCGGTGACGTGAATGCGTCTAAACAAAAGGTATTTAATGAATTAGATTTGCTGCCTTCCGAGTTTGAGAGGGCAGTTGAACACGATGACAACGATCTGCAAATGGCGCTTCCCCTTCTGGATACTGCGAGCTGTGAACAAAGACTCACGACAGAGAGGATTCTCAGCAACACCCCTACCTCTTCAAACAAGAGCCCAGAGGAACTATACGTGGTTTTTAACATAGTGCATAAAGAAGATGATGGCAAGGAACGACAAATGAGCTATCAACACAAAGTTGAAGAGAATGGATCATCATCACCCAAGTCAAAGACTCTCAGTTCCCCAGTAGATCCAGATGAGAACTTTAACAGAACATCCAAATCGGGACATTTGTCATGCCACAGTAATTTAAATTCTGGATCTGAAACAACAGACCAAAATGTTAGACATGAGATCTGTCTTTTGGCTGAGAATAGAGATCCAATATTGTCAGAAGGCTATGCTGGAGGCAGTCAAACACCAAAGGTCTCTACTGTTGAAATGCTCAGCAATAGTTTAGTTGAACATTCAACAGGAGAACTGATGCAGTGCATCGCAAAAAATAATAGCCCTGCATTTGTTCCAGAGAACAGGGTTGCACCTGAAATGAATATCATGGATTATGCAAATCAAGAGTCCGGCAGTAATGGTGACTGTGGTCCTGATGGGACTCCAATACCTGTGCATGAAACGTTCTCTGGTACCATCATGATTAACAATCAGAGTATTATTGTGACTATTGAAAATGGAATATTAACCCTAGCCACCCCACCAGAGGGCTACGCTTACAAGGAGGATGGTATGATAAGCTTAAAAGAACATTTGGGGATGAAAGACAATGAAGATCTTGTGCTGCTTAATTACGACGGGGGAAGTAAGTCCATTGGTAAAATTAGCAATGTTAACTCAAGTCTACAAGATGAGCCTAAAGCCAGATTCACCGGCAGTGATTCAGAGTTGACTCTAGCTGATGACTGTTCTCTATCAGAAATGGGTGTTACTCTGGACTCTTGCTCCTCAATTAAGCAAGAGGAAGGAACTGTTTGTGCTATAGAAGAGGATAGTAGTATTTGCCAAAATTCAAAAAACAAACCAATTTCCTGTGAAGAACTACAGCCAATAAACCTATTAACTGTGTCCGGTTTGGCCAAAAAAGGTTCAGTAGTAAAGTATAGATGCCCCCAGCCAGGTTGTTCCAGCACCTTTGATACCAGGCAAAATCTCAAAATCCACTTGGTTCTACACACAGAGGACCAGCGTCCTTTCAAGTGCACAGTGGAGGGTTGTGATTGGTCCTTCACAACATCATACAAGCTGAAACGCCACCTGCAGTCTCACGACAAGGTGCGTCCTTATAAATGTGAATGGGAAAATTGTGGTCGTCGCTTCACCACGGTTTACAATCTAAAAGCTCATGTTAAAGCACATGACCAGGAAGATGCGTTTATCTGTGAAGTATGCAGTGAGAGGTTTCGCACTGCCACAAGACTCACTAATCATCAGAGAACGCACTTTGAACCAGAAAGACCACATAAGTGTGAGTTCCCAGGTGAGTTGAATTGAAATCTTAACCAGATTCTAAACTAAAATTGACGATAAGTAGCGTTACAAGTACTTGATTTGGGTGTTTCTGTGCCTCCTCAGGATGTGAGAAGACCTTCATCACTTTCAGTGCCCTGTACTCCCACAACAGGACCCACTTCAAAGAAATGGCTCAGTTTACTTGTACCTATCCTGGCTGTGATAAGCGATATGACAAAGCTTGTCGGCTCAAAATACACCTCCGTAGTCACACAGGTGAAGAAATAAGCAGAAACTTGGAATAAAGTAATATTACTTCAGTTTTATAACATCCCTCTCTCACTTTTTCTGCCCAGGTGAAAGACCATTTGTTTGTGATTCTGACTCCTGTGGTTGGACTTTCACAAGCATGTCCAAATTACTCAGGCACAAACGGTGAGGAGCATAAAATGGACCCTCTTATACGCATACATGCATGCGCACGCACGTTCACTGTATATCCTCTCTCAACTGTTCTCTCTAAACAATGGCAAAAAAGCCTAAAAATATAACTTAATAAAACCAGATTCAACATGCTGCCGAAAGTCATTCATCATGTATTGATCTTCATTCATAGGAAGCATGATGATGACAGACGATTTGCATGTCCTGAGGAAGGCTGCGGGAAATCCTTTACACGGGCCGAGCACCTGAAGGGACACAGTATCACACACTTGGGTACCAAGCCATTTGAATGCCCTGTAGAAGGTCAGCACTGTTCAAGAACAGCTAATATATTTGTAACTTAAGATTAATGCTATCTTTAGAGTTCTCTTATCAATGTCTGTGTCTGACGTTTTTCTTGTGGTATTTACCATAAATGTATTTAGCACCGTTCTATTTTACATTGAGGTTTGTAATTCTCATTTTGTATGTACATATTTAGGTTGTAATGCAAAGTTTTCAGCTCGGAGTAGTCTCTACATTCATTCTAAGAAGCACAAGCAAGATGGAGTCAATCTGAGGAGTCGCTGTCCTGTTGCCGGTTGCACCAAACACTTCTCATCACGCAGCAGTCTTAAGACACACATGCTTAAACACCACAACCTCAGCCCAGGTACACCCATATACACAACTTCCGAGATGTATATTATGTAGCAAGTACATTGTGACCCATTAGGCAAGCTGCTCATTTACATAGAACAAAGCCAAAATAACTGCTCGCTTTTATTATATAGGGATGAGCAGAATGGCTATTTCAGAACCTCTTTTTTGTGTTTTGTAGAAGATAATCAGGCTAATATGTTGGAAGTTGGTATTTAACTTACTGGGAAAAGTCAGGTCATTTCTCTAACAACCATAAACCTAGTGCTGGGCATGAATGTTTTTATTAGTATATTTGTATTTATCAGCACACTTGCTATGGGCCCGGTCGTTCTGATTATGTTCTGTCCCTGTTTCTGCAGATGTGTTAAGTCAGATGGATGACACAACCACTCTCACCCCCAGCAGTGAGCTGACAAGCGCTTCACAGGCTGTCAGTGCCCCATCAGGACCTGCAGGAGCTGAACTCAGCAGTCTAGACTTGTCTTCTCTCTTTTCTAGCATCCCTACATGTCCTGGGACCACTGCTGTAGGCAATGAAGGCAGTACTGGAGCAGGATCCTTCTCTATGGACATGCCCCTGGTTAACACTGGAATCCTCACAATAGATCCAGCTTCAGTTGGCTCGGCCCTTAACGTTGCAAAAACTGTAGATCCTCTTATCCTCTCGGCTGGGCAAGATATGGGCGTACATGTATTAGACACAGGATTGGGAGCTGGAGGAGGTGGAGGGGTTTTGCCTCATGCCACATTGCATTTGGATGATGTTCCAACTGTCAACCCAGAAGAGCTGGGAACACTGACTGCTCTGGGTATTCAAAGTACTGCATCTTCAGAACAACTCCACACTCTAAATTCCTGCAATCCCTTGACTGTAGAATCACCATCTACTCTCACGCCCACTCTTTCTTCATCACTGACTCAGTCTCTCTCCTCACTGACATCGGCTCTTCCTCCAGCACTCAGTTCCTCTCTCGTTCCTTCTCTCTCCACCCCACTCTCCTCCATGGCTCTGGCGGCAACCCCTGTACCAGAATTACTCTCTCCGCAGGCAAAGGTGGACCTGCCAGGCAGTGAGACAGCTGTCGGGCCCATGTTAAGCAGGGTGGAGGTCATAGCTCAGTCCGATGGCAGTAAGGGAATGTGTCAGTTTGTGTTCCCCAGCCACAGTGGATCCTACAGTGGACAGAAAATAGCAGAGTTGCCCTCTGTCACATGTCCTGTTATGGTAAGTAGTAAAGAGTTGATCTTGAACCGTCTGTTGTCTTTAATCACTTATCCCCATGTTGTTCCGGACTGCTAACTTTTTTTTTTTGTTCATCTTTGGAACACAAATGAAGATATATTGGATGAAAACTGGGAGACTGTGACGTCCAAGGAAATAACACTGTCAAGGCCCAGAAAATTAATGAAAGACAGTGGTTCAATCAGAATTTTATGAACAACGAGAATTCTTTTTGTATGCTAAGACTTACTTCAACTATTTGTCTCCTCTGCATCACCATAGCGCCATTTTGGAGATTATCCACTGAACATGTGCTTTTTTGTCAGCAACACCATGCAGATTGTTTTTTATTAAAATCAAAGCATCAATAAATGAAGAAAACTTGAAGAAAATCTGTGTGGTGCAGCTGACAGAACAGTGTACGCACTTCAGTCAGTGGATACTGTCCTACGGTGACATTGCATTATTTTCTTTGAGTATGAAAAGTTTTCCAGTTGCTTCATAAAATTCAGATTGAAACACTGATGGCAAATGGACCATTTTGACAATGTCTTTCATATATTTCTGGGCTTTTGACAGCGTAATTTACTTGGCAGTCAAAGGGACATTCACAAGCCTCCTGGTTTTCATACAGAATATCTTAAATTTTGTTCCAAAGATGATGATGTTATTGTTGTTAAGGTGGTTAAACATGCTTTCTTTAATCATTTTAAACAAGGGAACCAAAAAGTCTAAATCCGTTCTGTTGTTCATCTATTAGGAGAGCAGTGGATCAGCACGTACAGACTACAGGGCCATTCAGCTCGCTAAGAAGAGAAAGCAGAAAGGTCCAGGCCCTTCAGCATGTTCCTCTGAGACTGGCCAAAGAAAGTCTAAAGGATCTAAAGGCACCAATTCTGCTCCGACTAATTCAGGTGCTCATTTTGGAGAAGGAGCTGCTACAGGAAACGGCGAGCTACCTATCCGAGATCCGGTGGCAGGCACGCAATTTGTACAGATTCAGCTGCTGCAGGTTCGATGATCGGGTGGAATTAGATAAGAGTTCTCACTTCAGTTCTGTATATTGATTTGAGTGTGTTTGTTGTAGGATGATCCTGCTGCTGATGGAGACCTGGCTTTCCAGTTGAGTTCACAGACCTCATGTTCACACTCTCAGCTCACTGTGGATCTGCCTGTCAACATCCTACAGGTTTATACAACTTCCAAGCCTCATAATCATTGCAGTGCTTCTTGTCCTGTTTGTTTGTAGTTGTTTATTTATTTATTTGTTGTCAGTTTGTTTTTTTGGTGCAATTTAATAAATGGATGTGTCAATAGTTGGATTGAACAGGAAGCAACTCTGCTTTGGCTAGCATAGTATATTTTATAATTGACATTTAACAGTCATTACATGTTATTGGAATTAATGTTGCCTTGCTGAAGGTTATATATATATATATATATATAAATGGGACATTTTACAGAATTGGTGCAAACTGCTGTACCCCAATCTGAAAACGCATATAAGCTTTATCTACTGAAACCTCCGTTACCTATAACCTGCCCATGTAATGCGTGATGTGTATCTTCTGCACGCGGGCGCGGCCACATACGGTGTTGCCAATTTAGCGACTTTTCAGACCCCCTTGGCGACATTTTTCCAAAAAAGTGAATAGCGACAAATCTAGCAACTTTTTGGACAAACCTCAGCGAGTCTCTGGTAGTGCCGCTCAAGCTCTTGTTTTCCCAGCGCGCGCACACACACCTCTCTCTGCGTCTGTTCTGATCAGTGAGAGACTGGGAGGAGCAGAGCTTTCAGTTAAAATAGATATAATGTTGCTTCTAACTCGATTTTACATGCAAATATAGCCAAAATCACAGCATAGCCATTGTCTATATCTTATGTGTATTTGATTTCATTAGACAACAGCTCTATTATAAATCAGGATTTTAATCCAGATTGCATCTAGTGAAATAGAGGTAGTTTAATAGGCCTAATAATGGGGTGCATTTCAGTCACTATTTCATATTCATTCTGTTTTTCTGACAACAGAAACCATTGAATATATGAGTGAAAACAGTTCTATTGAAATGTGGGTGCATTAAATTACATTAGGTGACCACAGAGACGCAAGATGATGATGCACTGACATAGTGAATATGCAAATTAACATATTACATCATCTAGCTTGCTTCTTGCTTTAGCTGCAACCTAACATTACAGGAGGTTAAATAAACACGATGTTGTTATTATTAAGTAACTTACGTTGTCTGACTATAACACTATTGCCTGATTTTGCATCTCCACTCAAACACAGCGGTGTTTCGTTTATGAATGAACTCATTTAAAAAAAATCAGAATCTAGTGAAATGATTCAATTTCCCATTCATAAAGACAGTCACTCTTTATTCCTGAAGTATTCTCTTTCATAAGGGAGTGTGTTAATTTGTTTGGATAGTATGAAGAGTTCAGTGCCATCCGAAATTTTCTTCATTTTATAAAACTTGTATATTTAAGTAATTTCACTTAAATGACAATTAATAAGTCGTTTTAATTGCCATTTAAGTGAAATTATTGAACTTAATTATACAAGCTTGATAAAAATGAAGAAAATTTCAGATGGCACTTACAGGCTTTTGCATCTGAACTCTTCATATATTTCACATCATTTGGTTTGTTGCAATAGTGTTTTGCATTTAGCTACAATGTGATGTTTGGTCTTTCTTAATTTTTGGTCTGTACTTTGTGTCCATGCTACAAGGTAAAAAACACCATCGTAGAATCTTAATAGCTCAATATAACTCTTCTAAATAAATGATTACTCTGCTTCAATAGTGACAAATTTGGGGAGTGGACAAATATCTGAAACATTCTGAAAGTTAAGAAATTAATTGCGCTTCATACAACTTGTATAAATAAAAAAATATTTGGGGGAGAAAGAAAAATACACTGTGGATCGATTCTGTAGAATGGCCTGTATATATACATTGCGATTGTGTGCCATAAAATTGTCAAATTGTGTTTTTTGTGAAATTTGGTTATTGTTACTTTTTTTTTATGCAATAACCTACAAACTAACCTAAATATTATCTTTTGTAGGAACCTACAGTCATGGCTGAAGATGAAAATGGATCTGATAGCTCCCAATTCACTGGGAGCACCATTAACTTACAAGACTTGGAGTGATAGAGGAAGCAAAAAAATGCTTCTAAAAGACCTTCTATGTCAGGCTGTCTCCCCTTAGTTTCTCTCTCATTCTCAATCTCAGATGACCTTGTACCTTTTCTCAGTGCCTCCACTGGTTTTTATTTTTTATTCATGATCTAATTTAAGCAAATCATTGGATTCATGTTAAATATCTGAAGTCAGAATAGTACTGTGTTCCATACAGATAGCTAATTTGACCAAATACAACGCACATTTAGTTTTAGTTTAATTTTGATCATGTAACTTGCTTGATTCAATTTCATATTTCAGTATGATTTTGAGCATATAAATCATAAATGGCAGTGAACATCACTGATCTGCCACTTGACCGGAATAAATATTATTGATATATGACTTAACTGTTTGTCATGGTTGTCATTAACTGTTTGTATCTGGTTTGATTTGACCTTAACTTATTGGCTTGATTTACCACTATAAAACAAAGTTGTTATGATGCCTATTTTTGTATGGCTTTGTAAAGTGCAGATATAGTTATGTTTTATGTTTGTGGGGGGGTACAACAAATTTGTTCTACTTTTTATAAAATAATTCAGCTGAAATGTATTTATTAGGTTTGGTTTACTTCAGAACAGGTTAATAAAATTTTACATATAAATCAAACCTTTGACTCTATAGTTTTTGTCCGCAAATATTTATTTCAGTTTCCCAAGATTTTGCACATTCATGAGTCATGAACATCACTTGCAAAAACAAACACTGATATTATACTTTTAAACCTACTGAAATACATTTGTATTCATATTCAGGCAAATATTGACATGCTCGTTTTAGCTGAAGAAATACAGGAACTCTTCGTTCTCCCGCTCTGTAGCTTCAGTGTTTTTGTTTGTCTGATGTTTGCGCAGAGGAGGCTGAGAGCGTGGCATCAGCTTCTTGACCGACTAAAAGAAAACAAAGCATGTTCTCACTCCTACTTGTTTTAGAAACAATATCAGTGATTTAAAAATGTTATAAGATAAGAAATCATTTGGAATAAAAGAGCTTGATGTATTATGGAAACATTCCTTGTGAAGAAATTACTTGTAATCTGGATTATAACGTAATGGAGCTCAGGGCTCCGTGAACACAGTTAATGCTTTTTTGCCGGTGTATTAACCATGAGTGACAAACATTTGCAATATGACTTTATGCCAAAGTTTGACAATATTTGTTGTGGTAAAACTTACAGTGCCCTCCACTAATATTGGCACCCTTGGTAAATCTGAGCAAAAGTGGCTGTAAAAATAAATCTGCATTGTTTATTCCTTGACACAATTCTAACCTGTCATTGAAGAAAAACTATTGAAAATAGGGACAAATTCTTGTGATGAAATAAATGATTTTATCCAATACTTGTTGACCACAATTATTGGCACTCCTAGAATTTATGAGTAAAATATCTCTGAAGTATATTCCCATTCATATTCACAATTAAACGAGAATATACTCATAAAATTCACAAGCACTCCAGGGTGATTATGGACATGAAATTATCCAGCCATGGTTTCTTGTTTCAAAGAAATATGTGTAGGAGGGATAACAAAGTCCCTTAATCATCAACACAATGAGAAAAAACTAATTATATATTTATGATGTGCAGCAAAAGATAATTGAGCTTCACCAATGAGTGAAGTGGCTTTAAGAAAAGAGCTAGAGCAATGAAAATGACTATTTCCACCATCAGGGAAATCATTTAAGAATTTCCAATCAACATAAAATGTTACGAAGCTGCCTGGAAGAGGACATGTGTCTTTATTATCCTAATACACGAAGAGGAGTAGAGTTTGAGTGGCTAAAGACTCTTCAAGGACCACAGCTGGAGAATTGCAGAAAATAGTTGAGTCTCAGGGTCAGAAAACCTTTAACAAAAAATTGTCAAACAGCCCCTACATCAGCACGTTGTTCAGGAGGGTTTAAGAAAAATTCTCCTCACTCATCCAACAACATCAAACAATCTCCAGCATGTTTATTTGTCAGACAGGACTGGAAATACAAATGTGGACTGGCTTCTATGATCAAATGAAACTAAAAAAATGGCTATTTAGCAGCAAACACTCAAGATGGGTTTGGTGAACACAGGGATAAAAAGTACTTCATGTGTACAATGAAATATACTGCTGTATTGTTTTATGTTGTGGGCCTATATTTCTGCTGGAGGTCCTGGACATCTTGTTTAGACACATGGCATCATGGACCATGGATCAAATACCAACAGATAACAAATCTAAAACTGACTGACTGTTCCACAAACATAAAAATAAACACAAGAATTAGTCACTGAGCACAAAATGAAGCTTTTGCCATGGCTGGCCCAGTCCTCTGACCTGACCTCTGCAGAAAATGAGTGAGGTGAACTAAAGAGGAGAAGCACCATCATGGAGCTGGTATTCTGAAGGATCTGGAGTGATTCTGGATGAAGGAATGGTCTCTTTTCTCTTATCATATGTTCTCCAAACTCTTAAGGCATTACAGGAGAAAACTCTGCGCTGTTATCTTGGGAAAAGGATGTAGCAATAATTGGGTGCTAATAATTGATCTAATAAATCAGATTTTCCAAGGGTGCCAATATTAGTGGAGGGCACTGTATGTTTCTTGTCTTTTTCTTACTGTTTTCTTAATCTGAGCCTGAGATCTTTCCAGTGCTTTTTTCTGTCTTTCCTCCTGTTGTTTCATCTGCAAATATATCTTCTCATCACGCAGCCTAAACAGTAAAAACAAGTTGAAGACTAGATACAGTTGACACTACAGTACATACAGACGATTCTTTTAAATGTAGTCACTAGTATTTTCACCAAAAACACATCACCAAAATAAATTGCATTAAATAAATTGCATATACCAATAAATAAAATAAAATAAAATGAACATTTGGTGTGATTTTTCCTGGCACACTATAGCAAAAGATAGAAATAACTGACTCACCTTTTTTGTTAGTGAAAATACTAGAGACTCTAAGACTTTTGCACAGCAGTTGTAGATCTGTAGTATATACAGTAGTATTTAGTAGTGTTTAGCACAGTAGTGTAGTGCTCATCACCTCATTCTCCTCTCTTTCTCTTTGGCACGTTCAGCTATACTCATTTGATCTTTTGGAATCATATCTGCATTTTCCAGAAGCTCCCCCAGTTTTTCCTCAATGGCTGTCAGCATCTGCAAAGTGGTCAGATTTGCCTCCGTCTCCCCCACACAGCAGTGGTACACCTCCTCCACCTTTCGGCTCAATGCATCAAGAGTCTTGTCCTTTTAGACGTAAGGTAAAATGAGTTGCTTGCTTATCAAATGACAAGTTACTGTCCAATGATTTATCAAAGATTGTAACTGAGCAACTAAAAGCAGTGAGTAGCACTCATGTTTTATTTTAGACATACTTACATTTAGAAGAAAGACAATATTGTAGACAAATATTTTATGTTTTTGATATGAGACTTTGCTTTTATAGTTACTGCTGACACATAGTTGGATATATGCCATGATATATGCATTTAAATGTTTGAATTGACTAGCAAGTGTCTGTAACTACTAGTGTTTGGCTATGTTTATATCATAAAATCTTGCTGACTTGTCAGAATACAGAACATTCTTTAGGTAAAATCTTGTTGACTGTCCACTTGGTTTAACAAGCGATACACTTTCTGCAACTCATTATGTATCAGATCAGATCTAAACAGGCTTACAAAGTTATCATGGTACAAAGGTATCATGTGTTTAATTAAATATTAAATATGATTAAAAGTCTTTGCACACCGAGTCCTTTCCTATCAAAATGCTTGCTACATATGCAAAAACACAGAAAATCAACCCCAGTTTTTTTTTAATGATGGACACAACGTTTATTTTTTTATTTATTTTTCAAAGTGCAAATATTTCAAACTCATGTGCGATGGCCCTGACACTGCGTTTAAAAAATATGCTTTTCTTAAAGCCTTCTTACAGGCATTTTATAATAAAAGTTGGAAAACACTTTATTTCAATGGTCCACTTTAGAGAGTCTACTAACTAGTAACTTTGTAACTACATGTCAACTAGCAGTCATTAGAGTATTAGTAGACTGTCTGCTTAAAATCTAACATTTTATTTTGATGGGTCCACAACACACTACATACTGACTATCAGAAATTTATGTCAACGTATTCTACTAACACTTAAACCTACCCTAACAGTCTCCTCTGAGAGTTAGTAGACATGTAGTTACAAAGTTACTTATAGTTAGTAGGATGTCTAAACGGACTATCAATATAAAGTGTAACCAAAAGTTGTACCAAGTTGAAATGTCAGTTACGTAATCAGACGGTTTATGAAAAAGCCAACAGTTGATTTCTGTAGATTAGTGGAAAAAATATTATTCAGAAACTGAATGCATTACATTTGGAAGGAAAAATATTTAGTATATTATAAAATTTTCAGAATTAAAAATTTTTTCAATGCAAGTTTCAAAAAAAAACCCCAAAAACATAGGACAAGAAAAGACAAGTATCTTACCTGGTCCTCTGGTTTGTACTGTTCAAAGCTGAACAATTTGGCTTTTGTTTCCAGCTCTGCGGCTCTCTCTTTCTCCCTCTGAATAGCATCAGTCATGATATCGATCTGCTCTTTTAGCTGCTTTGATTCAGACTCCCTGTAAATCCACAAACAAATAGCATTTTTTCCTGGAAAGCAAAATAACGAAAAATGTCTATGGTGGTGCACACAAGTTACACACATGTTTTTTTGAGTAAGTTCAGCATTCTGTCTAAACTCCTCCAAAGCTTCTTCTGTCTCTCTAGTGTTTTGTATGAGGGAAAGGTTCTGCTCTTCCAGCTCAGTCATTAGATTCAAAAGATCCTGAGGTTCTTTGAAGAACATCTCTGGTTCATCCTAAAGGAGACATCACAGTGATCATTTCAAAAATATCTGTTTGCATTCCTGTTGATCTAATTGGCAGTTGCTTGAATGGTGCAAGACCCACAATAAAATATAACAGGAAGCAGAGATTTAGAGAATAAGATAATCTCCTTATGATATTTCTTTTCAAAAACATTCTCTTTATGGACGATGTATATAAAATGAGTTATAAATGTGCATTTCATTTCATGAATATAAAAAATTACAACTGATTGTAATTACACTGATATATAGTGTAACGTAATTTCACACATTTATAGTATAACCCTTAAAAAAAGAGTGAATCGGCATTAAAAAAACATTTATAAGATCATGAAAATTAGATATTACTAAATAGCAACACATACAGCAATATATATGCTGCCTGATCAGCGATAATGGAGAAAGCTGAACATTTTTCAGGTTAGTAGGTTCAGGCATAAAATATAAATGTGTTACACTTTACAACTATAAAGCTATATGTAATCATTGGAAAAAAATAACTGAATAATAAACTGGCTACTTAATTCAACAGAATGTCAGTGGATATTAACCTCAAAATCCGAGCTGTCAGTCCCAGGTGCAGACCTAACGTATAAAAATATATATATATTAATGAATCAGTGAACATGCAAAGCTATGCACTTAATATTATGGTTTGCATATACATTTTGCTGCTCTGTTGGCTGGGCTTCAAACTTTGTCTAGATGAAGTCCTGGCCTCCTGAGAAGACAGGAAACCGCGAGCCACTCGTCTTTCTCCACCTAGAAATGAAAATAGAAAATAAAAAGCAAATACATGACAGAAAGTAATATTTACGCCTGTCTCTTCTATTCATTTTATATCTGTACTTTGCTCTTAAACAATCATGTAATTTTAAAGAGCTTGTAAAGTTGCCAACATACGCTTGCTGCCTTCTGCTGTCTTTCTTTCTTTGCTCTTTTTGATTTTTTCTGCCTGTTTTTCATCCCTCTCAGTATTTGTGGAAACTGTAGAGTGCCTACTCTTGGATCTCTGTTTCTCCTGCCATTCTGGGGGTGACAGCATCAGCAGAAACTCTTTATACTTTTTATACTCCTTCAAGATGTCCTCATACTTAGAGATGTCACTAAAATCAAAGGATAAAGGGAGAAAAAAGATAAACAACCCTGTCGAAACTATTATGGAAGTATCTAATCAAACAGTTTGTTTATACCTCTTGATTGCAACCATTTTGGAAGTTATCTTCTTAATCTCAGTTACTTTCTCCAGCTTCACCTTGGTCTCCTGCTCGGCACTGAACAGTATTTGATAGTTTTATTGAGATAAATGTAGGCCTCATATTCTTCTGTGTTTAAAACACCATTATTTGCAATATTTGTGTCCATTTAAAAAAATCTTTCAAAAATGAATTCAAGCATTGTACTTTAAAATAGCAACACAATTTTAGTGATAGGTCTTTTGTTTTTTATAATGCTTTCAACGTGAAGTTTGTGTATAGTTTGTATATACATTTTGATGGCCTCAACTGAATTCTTGTCATTTTCTTTTAAGAATTCTTCAAACAAGATGGCGTCATCTTCCAAGAACTTCTCAGCCCTTGTCAATTTCCCCTCTTCTTCTGCAGCCATTTGCTCCAGTAGCTGAATCTCTCCTTTCTTTACTGCCAGAGAATACTAAAATTTGACAGAAATTGTGTACAAACAATCAAGCACAGAAGAATAGAGGACAAAATTAATAAAAAGACAAAAATCTGTCAAAACCACAAAGAAGAAATTAAGCAAATCTTCCACCTGGCTAGTAGCTACGAACTAGAAAAACGAAATCCATCTTACCTCAAGTAAGAAGAGCTCACGTTTCTTAGTGATATATTCATTCATGCCTCCCTTTTCAACATTAGGGTCTGAGAAAATCACAATAGTAATAGTACTTTTAGGCAAAAATGTTAAGTTACTTGCTGTGGGTTTAGATGTGGGTCATTCTGTGTCAATTCAATCACAGACATTGTTACTTCTTTAAGTAAATCTGTTGACACTAGGGATTTTTATACATCATTATTCATACATTAGACAGTTTTCTTTTCTTAAGTATACATGCCTGTAATTCAGGACGTATTAAACGTATCTTAATATCCTTTTAGTTTTTATATAGAGATAAGATATTGGGATTTCAATGTAGCTCCTTGAGTAAATTGTTAATTTGTACACATTAGTAGTGTAACATTACTTGTCTGTTTTGTTCCATATTTTGGAATTCTTTGTTTAGTTTCGTTTTCATGGTGTCAGTTTGTGTCTAGTCTTCCTCGTCCTAGTTCCTGTTTGCCCTTATATGGTCTTTCCTGTGTTAGATGCAATTATGAGTTGATTCCCTTCCACCTGTGCCTCCCCAGCTGTGTCTTGTCTTGTAATTAGTCTCCCCTGTATAAAACCCATGTCTTTTTAGTTCTAGTTTGTCGGTCAACGTAAATGTTAAGTTGGTTCTCAAAGTCTAATATATATCTTGTGGATACTTCTCCAAGTTTTGTTTTCCTCTTTATTAAAATACTTTTGTTTGATTTTACTCAACGTTTCCTGCTCTCTCCTTCACTGAGACCAAGCGTTACAAGTAGTGGTCAAAAACCAAATTCGGTTCATGTATCTTGTTTGCAGTTCCAAATATATGGAGATCTCAATGTAACTAGTTGCCCTAATTGTAACATTTTATCCTTTTCCAGTGGTTGAAAACCACTTTTTCGCATACAGCTGTTACCTCTTGTATTTAAAGAATTACAAAAAATATCGAAAATAAAAAAAATATATTTTTCCCCTCTATCAAAATAGAATACAACATAAAACATGTTGACAAGATGAATTTCAAGAGGACATTCTAATTATTAAACTATCCAGGTGAATCAAATCTTGGTTTATTGATGGATTTGATGCAAAGTCATCCACATTTGGTTTTTGACCACTGAAAAATAATACAATTGAACATTTTAGAGCCAAACTAAGATCCCAATATCTCTGGAAAAGAACCACATAGGGCCATAAAAATGAAAAAGAAAAGAAAAAAAGGATACTGCTATCTTTCTACAGTCATTTTACCCCCTGTAATCTGGCTCCAAGTCTTACATGAAAACTTTAATTTTGACCCCTTTCCCAAAACTGTGGATTACTCAGTAAATATACATCCACAATATTTAATAATCATCACAATGTTTGCCTTAAATCACAAAAATAATATTAACAAAATCTAAAATTTGAGCTGGGAAGGTTTCTGAAATTTGGTTGGAACGACACATTTGATGCATGGATGCATTTGTGGTATGAAGTGGCTCACCTTTCACAGATACTCTCCATGCAGGTGTAATTTGGAGCTGTCCATGAGTATGTGTGACTGGGATGTTACTCTCCTCTTTCAGTTCCTTCCTCAGTCTGGTTTGTCCTGCCCTTGTTCTGCCTGCAAATGTCATCTTCTCTTGGACAGATAAAGCTAACTTACTTTGGTGATCCTGCCATAAGAGAGTGCAACATTTTCATATTTGCATCTGTTTTATTATTATTATTATTATTAATTATATTCAATTCCTGTTGGACAAATTATGTTTTTAGTGTTGAGCAACTGTATTCTAGCTTGTGCTTTTAACTTCTAGCACATCTCCAGACTCCAGTTAAGTGCGTTAGATGCAATTATGGGTAACACTTTACAAAATATATAAATATATCATTTGTTAACATTAATTAATGTATAACAAACGTAAACAAACATTGAACAATGCATTTATTACACTATTTATTAATCTTTGTTAATGTTAGTTAATAAAAATAGAGTCGTTTATTGTTTGTTTAATATTAGTTCACAATGCATTAACTGTTAACAAACAAAACTTGTGATTTTGGTAATACATTAGTAAATGCTGAAATTAACATTAACTGTTTGCTGTAGAAGTAGCCTATTGTTCATTCTTAGGTCATGTTTACTAACATTGTTAGACAATGTTAACTAATGAACCTTATTGTAAAGTGTTATCCAAATATGTAACCCAATATTCAAGACTGTGGTGACCAAATATGAATGATCCATTTTCGTTCACCATTCTAAATGTTTAATATCTCCCTCATTGCAGATTGCACATCGCACATCTTAATAATGTATTGTATCAGTGTATTAAATGATACAAACCAGCTTCTTCTGAGATTTTTCTTTCTCCATCATCTTGAAGAGATCGTTGTGTTCAAGGATTTTGAATGGGTTCACATCATCACTGCTTTCTAAAGCAGACAAACACATACACACACATGCAATTAATTTAAATTTTATTTGTATAGCGCGTTTCAAATCGTTGCAAAAGCGGATTCACTGGAAATTGAGTTTCTACAATATATTGAGTATATAAATATATTTTTTTTAACATTTCGGTGACTTTTTTATGCAGAATGTATATACACACACGCATGTTGGTTTTTGTGATTTATGGGGACTCTCCATAGGCGTAATGGTTTTTATACTGTACAGACTGTATGTGGTATTGCCCTACACCGACCCTACACCTAAACCTACCCCTTACAGGAAACACAACACACTTTTAGATTATAAAAAAACACAATTTAGTATGTTTTTTAAGGCTTTTGAATACGGGGACACTGAAAATGTCCTCATAAATCACCTACATATTGTAATACCTATGTCATACCCATGTCATCATACACATTTGCGTCCTCATAAACCACATAAACCCGCACACACACACACACACACACACACACATATATATATATATTAATATATATTTAATAAAATATTATAGCGATGTAAAATAAAAAAATTCTGCATCATTACTCTAGTCTTCTCAGTCTCCTTCAGAGATTATATACTGTATGCTGATTTTTTTTTGCAGAAACCCACATCCACCCAAGACCGATGGTCCTATGCTTTTTCTGTATTCTCTAATGTTCTTTATACATGTACTGCTTCACATTGAATAAACCCTTCCTTCAATTTTCAGTAAAAAAAAAGATATAACTTAATTAGTTCCAGTGAGGTCTCTGCAGATTCTAATCACGTTAGAATTACGTTAATGCAGAAACAAACATATCTGAAAAGATACCAAAATATTTATCGTATATGTTCATAAATTTATCACTCTTGTATGAAATATATGTCTTACTGTGTGCTGATGATTCAGATGAGGACATGCTGCTCCTGCGGCAAATAACTATTTGACGTTAACTAAGACCAATAAATCGAAAGATTCTGTAGGATTTCCTGGTTTGTCCTGGATTGCTTAAAGTCTCTTTGTATTTATGTATCTAGAGCGTTTGTAAAGTATTTATTTTTAGACCTGAATGACTCATAACTCCTGAACCTGCAGATGGATCACAACAAGCAGTAAAGTTGTTTGAGTGAGCCAGTTTGATGACACTTTTCCTGTGTTGGGTTTTTGGTTGCCCTGACAACTTTACATTCGATCATTATTTTCACGAAAAGTAGGTGGCAGTATTGTACAAGATTCATCATTCTTAAACTGTTGTGCGCGCGCCTCCAGGTGGATCGATTCAGGAAAATAAAGGGAAGTATTTCTGAGCATGTATTCAATAAAAAAGTCATAAAATCACACACGTCATAAAGAAGATCTTATTTTAGAATATTAACAGTTATAATTTTAACCATTATTCTTCATGTATGATAAAAGTGTAAACTGTTCTATTATGCTTATTCCAGAATGTAAGATTTTCGTTATAAAATGCTTGCACAGTGTGGTATATTTCATAAAGTTATGTACTTAGAATTTCACAAATGTTCACATGGATCTGTAAATCCAGTGAAATAATACTTACCTATCATTGACGTAATATCCGCAGTATGTTCAGTTTCGGAAACGATGGCAACCGCAACACACGGACAGAGATGCTGCTGTACTGTTAAACTAAGTGTATTCTCAAGGATGGGGTTTTGGCTCTTTGCCGCTGTCGTCTCTGGCTTGCTTAGCTGGGGACACCTGATTTCCAGTGATTATCGTCATCTTGACTACAGAGACCGTCTCTGCATTTGATGAATAAATAGTATAATCTCGTCATTATACATTACCATCACTCTGTTGTCCTATTTGATCATTTGCAGTGCTTTGCTACAATATATTGTTAAAAGCGCTATATAAATAAAAGTGATTGATTGATTTCGGTTGGTGCTAATAAAATGATCATGAAAAGCGTTGACCGCAGCTTAATCTTGCGCCATGGTCAAAACCCACATATATTCCATTAAAACGTAACGCGGGTCAAGATAGGAATATGTATGAACCTTTTAAAATCATTAAAAGAATTGGCTTTGGATAAAAACTCAGGTTAATGGTTTTATAGCACCTGGATCTAAGTTTCTCTTTTATTATTTCCCTTAGGAGAAACTTGTCAGGCAATCCAGAGAACAGATCAAACATACAATAAATTATTATATTACACTTTTACACAATTATAAACACACACACAAACACACACACACACACACACACACACACACGTTGGGTTTACATGTTTTATGGGGACATTCCATAGGCGTAATGATGT
>JAUMHQ010000058.1:7485599-7502196 GCA_032361165.1 Enteromius paludinosus
AGAAAGAAAGAAAGAAAGAAAGAAAGAAAGAAAGAAAGAAAGAAAGAAAGAAAGAAAGAAAGAAAGAAAGAAATGCCTGCAAGAAAGGAGAGGAAGATGAGTACCAGGACAATTGAGAGGAGTGGGACAAGGTACAGGGAGAGGAGTTAGAATGGGTGGTGGCGCTCAAAGAAGGAGCAGAGCTAGGGTAACTGATCAAATAAGAGCTACTATCATTGAACATGTCATAAACCACAGGCTATCATACAGAGAGGCTGGTGAACGAGTACAGACAAATCTCAGCCGGGACACAGTGGCATCCATTGTCCATATTTTCAGAGAAACCAACAGGTATATAGCTTCTCCTACAGCATAGTGTAAATAATTTTACCCTTAACTGTATTAGAGTCACTGTTTGCCTCCGGTCTCTAATATGTAACTGTATTTTGTCCCTGTATTTTTTCCCCCCATAAACTGTACATTTTATAAAGCTACTCTGAGATGGTCATTCTTTTTTTTTTTAATTGAATTTCTGCAGCAAAAAACACAAAATTCATGCATTTAGTAAACCCAGCAAAACAAAAATGTAGAAAGGCTTCAAATATAAGGCAGACCTGACACATAAAATAATGCAGTTTCTGTAATTTCAGCTGATGATAGTGTTTTTTGTCAATGTTTTATGATTGACTAAATTTTCCTGTTGGAAGAGAACATGTGTTAGTGTTTTGAAATATAATTTGATTTTGAAACATGTTTGCAGTGTTTTGCTAGACATAGTGTTCTGTGGTAGTTTATTATTGTATTTTGAAAATGAGTTTTGCAGTAAATTTCCAATGTGTGATTTTGAGCATGAAATTAATTGTTTCACCAATTGTGTGTTTTAGGTGTGTTGGTGCGTTAAGAGTTTAGAAAACTTGTTAAATGTTTTGAAAAAACTGTCATGGCGATAGTACAAAACTGTAAATGGGACCTGCTGTAGTGCTCTCAGCACTAGAGACAGGTCCAAAGAGGGTACAGTAGGGGGGTGTGGAGGATTCAACCCATTCTGGCCCCCCTGAGGAACCTGATGACCAGGTCATGCTTACCCACAGGCCTGCCATCTATGGGGTCGTGGTTTGCAGCAATACAGCCATGTAGACTTTAAGGGTGGAGGGAGACAGCCTTTGCTCCAACCCCTGCTGCAGAAATGAAAGCACGACTATGATCAGGCATCTCAGGGGGTCTTCCCGTTGAGAAGAACATCACTCGACGAACAGGTTCCACTTCAAAGCGTAGGCAGCTCTTATAGAAGACGCTCTCGCTGAAGAAATGGTGTCTACTACCCCTTGGGGTAGGTCACGTAGAACCCCCGCTTCCCGTCCAGGGACCAGACATGGAGTTTCCAGAGGTCTGGATGCGGGTTCCAAAGGGTGCCCCGTCTCTGAGTCAGAAGTTCCTTTCTCAGAGGAATCGGCCAAGAAGTGCCTGTCACGAGGAGCATGAGTGCTGGGAACCAGGTCCGGGTGGGCCAATAGGAGGTCACCAGCAGGACCTGCTCCTTGTCCTCCCTGACCTTGAACAGAAAGTTCAGTAACCAGTACCATGTACTGATATGCTCAAACTTGAGCCTCAGCAAGAAAGGGGCATCCGCAATGTTAACTGACGTAAAACGAGACTGACTGGGAAGCTTCATTCAAGCTTCCAGAGACCAAACTAGTGGCACCAGCAGGACCTCAGACATGCCAGTGGCGGGGCAGTGAGGGGGAACGCAGGGCATCTCATAGCCGGTCCAAGCGGGGTCTGAGGGTGTGCAACTCTTACCTGCATTTCAGCAGAAGTGAGGTGGGTAGTCCTCCCAGTCTCCGCACTGCTGCCTGTAATGAGAGAACTGGCCCGTCCACAACGCCTCGTCCCCCCGGGACAGAAACTACTCGTGAGTTGAGATTTTGGGCCCTGTAAAGCCAGTGACATGATTCTCCGCCCAGCCCTCCTCCGGGGAAAGGAGAGGTGTGATTACTATGTCCTGAAGAGTAGTTCCCTTCATCTCTGGGTCGCCCGTCCTCAGGCCGCTTGCTACTTTGCTTGCCACCAGGTTTGGAGGGGGCCTAGATGGGCGGGGCGGCTGCCCTGCAACCAGCTTCCCAGGGCTGCCTAGATAGAAGCTGCTGTGTTGGCTGCATGGGAGCGGGGGCAGCAGCAGGGGGTGCTGCCATCGATGGCTGGGTGTAGGCAGCAGCTGCACACCAAGGCAGAATGACCCCAGTCTGCTTCTGAACAGCAGAGAACTCCTGGGCGTTGCCAAAAGGGCCGGTCTGGGACACAGGACTATTCAAGAACCAGGTCTTGTCTGCTTCGCGCATGTCCACTAGACATTGTGGATGTCGCACGACCAAGAGACCGCACCATAACCTTCGTCGCTCGGAGCGCGAGGTCCGTGGCGGTGCGGAGTTCTCTGAGAACTTCTGGGTCATGACCACCCTCGTGCAGGTCTCTCAGTGCTTTGGACCAATAGACTTGCAACAATGCCGTAGCGCGTACTGCAGATGCATCTTCTCCACAGGCCGCACAAGCACTGTCGTTTAGAGTCGACAACAGCCTACAGGCCCAGGAGGGGGGCACAGGATCTCCCTGCCCAGCAGTAGTGGCGCTAGCATCTGCTCCACTGGGGAGACCCCCATATACCCCCTAGCTGCACCACTGTCAAGGGTGGTGAAGGAGGAAGAACCACCAGATCGGTTTCTGGCAGTGAAAGGTGCTGTCCACGTTCTGGTGAGCTCTTCATGTACATCTGGGTAGAAAGGTACCGGGGTGGGGCCCTGAGAACCAGCGTGAGCCATGTGCATTGAAGACAAACCAATACCTTATGGGTTTTCAATAACATTACTTCACTTTTATGGGTAAATTATATCTACAATGTTCTGCCGAACAAAATAAACATATATATCTTAAACTGGATTGGTTGCCACTGGATTGGGTGATCAGCTGAATCACAGTGACTAATAATGGAAATGTAAACAATGGCATCAAAGCAACATTTTGTGTAACATTATTCTTTAAATCAATCATTCATTAACCTGCCTGACAGTCTTGAAAGAGCTCTTCATGGTCTTCCTGAAAACTTACCTGTAGGTCATCACATCGCCATTCCGGCACTGGCTCAGAACTCGAATGATTCAAATCCCGTGATTCCCTCCTGGACATTTACGCATGCGCACTTTGATGTGCCACAGCTAATATTTTGGGGTATATATTATTTAATCTTTTAGTGTTGCAGATATTACTGTAAACAAATAGGTAGTGAAGGTAAAATTAACCCATTATTATATATTTTACTTGCTAACTAATATAGTTGAGTAAAATATAACTGATTTTCATGGGTTATTTTTAACACTCCCAGAGTAATTTTTACAGTGTATAATTGTAGCCTACTAAAAAGATTTCTTCTTTGGCAGTGGATACAAAATATATTTATAAACTTATATAACTTCTTATGCAAGAACATAATCAAAATTGTTTTGGTTGGAGGGATTATGGTGTTTTTTCACTGTTACTCATTAGTTGATTAATTAGTCCCACATTTGCCTGATTTATCCCACATTTAGCCATCCTTGTCTGAACTCTTTTCTTCCAACAAAGCCCCAAGAAATTCCGTACACTAATTTTGGACAGTGTTGCCAATTTAGCTAGATTTAGCGACTTCCTGTCACGCTCAGAGATACACAGACAAGAGGGAATATAATATAAGTGAGATTATTTGCACAAACAGAAAGTTCAATCCAGCGTTTTCAAAGTCAGGTGAATAAGCATCCAAATAGAAACACAAATAGATCGCGGGAAGCATATCAAGATAGCTTTGCACGTGAGTCTTTGCAGGCAGTCCATCAGGAGCAGCGGGTGATTGGAACAGGTAAGTAAAACAGGTAAGTGTTCACAGGTAAGTAGTTTCAGGGGAGGTTTACGTGAAAGCATAGCATACAGGTAGGTATCAGGTAAGTATACTCAAGCGTGTCCATGGGTTTCTCTAAACAGCCATTCCAGCCACAGCGCTTCCTTAAAGGATCCCAGTGGTGAGTAGATCAGGGTGAGAGAGCAAGGAGAGAAGATAGTCAGCGTCTAACCTTGAGCTCAGCCACTGAATGTTTGGTAGTGTGATCCTTTATAGGTTGATTGGTAAGTGACAGGTGCTAGTAATCAGGAGATAATGATCTGGTGACTGAGTGCTGTGTGCTTGTGGTAGCTGTAGTTTCTGGGGCAGGTGAACGTGACGACGTGACACTTCCCCACCCCTTTTGAGACAAATATAGGAACTTCTTGGAGAAACCTTATCTTGCCTGCTGATCTATGTTCATCTATATATAGATCAGTGAATTTCCCATTATGATGTCATCTAGTGACTTTTTCAGTTGCTGCCAACTGCCACACTTGGTAAATATGAGCAAAATTATCTGTAGAAAAATGCTCTTTCACTCAAAAATCTGTACCTTAATTCCAAGTAAAACAACTGCAATAATTTATGGTCATAAAAGTTCTCCTTGATTAACGTTTGATTTCGTATTTGTTTTTTTAAGTTCTGAGATCATTTCCACATGCAGAGTTTCACAAATGCTTCATATTATGTGCTTGTGTACCTCTCCTATTCAGCTCATACTGGTTTTATATGGAGTTTAGGTCAGGACCCTATTTTTCTTTGAAAGACTGGGGAACTGGAATGGCCCAGGCAAGACCTTGATTATACGGTCAGTGAACCATTGTTTTCTTGTTTCTGATATTTCCTTTGGATCGTTGTCCTGCTTGAATTTCAACAGGGCAGGGCGTTTATATAATTTTCTTGTCCTTTTGTTTTTTCCAAAATGATTTTTCAAACTAAAGAACCTAGTCCCAGTGAAATGTCTTGAAATGTTTGGCAAATGGTAAGCTTGTTTTATAGCAGCAAAGCCATGCTTATGTCACATGACCACAGTTTTAGAGACTTTCAGATGAAAGATTCTAATATCAGACAGCAGCTGTAATTTTTGGGCACTCGACTATGGGGCCAATAGACAAACATCCTCCATGTCGATTCTTTATATACAGAAATACTGAATGCAAATAATTTTAACCAACTTCTAGGAAATCATGTTATCACACATTATGCAATATTTGACTAAAATACAACAGAATCCAGAATTCCTGTATTCAAGGCTTGTTTAATTGGCATGTCTGAATTACTGCCCAGACAAACAAAGCCAGGTCAATACTCTCTTTTGATCGATAACTTGCAAGCCAGTCACACAGTTAAATAACTGTAAAATCTGGCAATCTATCCTGGTACAATGACCTAAATCTGTCCTTGATGGATTGATTGATGAACACGAGTCAGGGTTTGTGAATGGGTGCCACATATTCCAAAAAGTTTGATCTTGATTTGACCGATTATCGTGAGTTGGTTTTGGATCCTATAATTTCCAAAAAGCCTTCAATACTAATTAGCCTTTTCTTTGTATTGTTTCTTTGATTTTATAAATGATCAATGCAGTAAAAAGATTTTATGTAGGAGCTAGTTTTGTTAAAATTACATCAGTGAAAACAAAAACATTTCCTTCTCAAAAAAAGTGTATTAGGGCTTCCCTATTTCCCTTTTTAAATAAAAGTATTAGAACTCAAGAAAATTATAAAAAAAAAATGTCCCAATTCGCAGACAATACCCCAATTTTCTTATATTTTGCTATTTTTTTTATTTATACAAAGATGTTTGAGCTTTTTTTTTATTAAATGTTTGTTTGGTGTTTTTTGATTGTTTTAATATTTATATATATTTTTTATTTTCTGTTGTTCTGTACACTTCTACACTGTACACAATTTCAGGTCAATACGAATTTATTTTTTAAGTAAATATAAAAAAGATCAATACACTTTAAACAATACACGTTTAATTTTATTTTGATCATTAAATTCATAGTATTCTACTGATTATATTCTTCTAGATTACTCTTATAAAAACTCAATGGTAGCAACAACGAATAACATTATACATTCTTACGCATTTGTCACGTTTTACCCTATTTCAACATATGCTTCTAAAACTGTGGAAACTTTCGGGTCCACCCCCTTGTGTTTGTAATAACGCTATTGGTAGTCTGATCGCTGGCCTGCAATACAGTTGTGCTGAAATAGATAGCAACAGTGTCTGCTGAATCCTTCTTTTCTGCAGAAGAACAGCTCTGGACGTGCAAAGGTATGATAAGTATATAGCTAATATATAGATAGGCTACATGTTGCAAGCGAAATAGCAAACCGTCGCATAGCCTGTGACAAAGGACACATCCTTGTTTCGTGTCATAGCCTACATAAGTAAATTAGTCTTAAAGAATAAACAAACGTGCATAAAAGAATGTCGCCTAGTTCATGTAAAGTTCGTGTAATATATGATTCGACTAATGTGTTGGCTTCTTTTTATTATAGTAGCCTAAACTCTGTTACATACTAGATGTTGTTGTAACGTATGAAATCGTTCCATGTTATTTGCAGTAAATGTCAGGTTAAAGATTGTTGTGGGCGTCTCTGGTTGATCGAACTTTGTGTGACCCTGCAGTGCACTTTGCAGATTGATCAGCTATTGACGAGCCTTTTTCTTTGGTGGATTTCACTACTTTTTGATACTCATTCATTTTTGCAGACGCGCTTAAAAAAACGTTTTCTGTTGCCCGACTTGGTTTCTTACTAACGTGAGCGGTATCTGGTTCGTGCACGAACCGAATCGTTCTTTTGAACCGGTTCTTTTCGGTAAACCTGTTGAACCGGTTCGCCAAATCGAACTGAGTCGTTTCGGGCAGTTCGTGTCTGTTTAAAAAAACACTTCAACTCAGATAACGTGCCAGACGTGTCCGACATTCCAACTGAAAATCAGCCAATGTCCGAGAGAAGCTATGGTCCGAGAACCAGGCCATGTCTCTACAAACTTATTGTGCTTAAATTATACTGGTGGTCTTATCAAATATATTTTACAGTAAAATACAAGTAACGTTACATATCTTAATTGTTTCCTATCTTTTTTGTATGTTCTTAACAAAAAGTTAAAGATGATTATATATTTATAAATATATATTTAATAAGCTATACAGCTAGCATGCTAACGTAATCTAGCATGCTAAGCAGGTAAAAAACAATCATTTTATACCATTATAAGTAACATAAGGGACGTTTCACTTTTGGCATGCCAAAATGTCTTAATTGTATTTCTTTTTCTAACATTTTACTTTAGACTACATTATTAGATTACGTTTTGACTTAAATACATTTAAATTACAGCAATTTTTGTTTATTTATTTATTTGTGCAATTGTGCCACATGCACCATTTTTTACCACTGGTTTAGCAATATTAAAAGATTTTATAAAATATTATGTCTCAATTTTAGTCAGTTACAGAACGAAAATGAAAATGCGTTAAATACAGAGATTATTTTTATTTATTTAATGTGAAAAAAAAAACAGTAGCTACAATAACACAGCACAGTAACACCAGTGACACAATGAATGACCTCAATGAAGACCTGATATACTGATCTTCTCTGCTGTTATCCATAAGGTAAAACAAAAAATGCATTTTTCAAAACTGTCAGTCAAGGTATACTCACTTAATTAGTTTAATTGTTTTGTATTATAGTTTTTTTGTAGAATTCCAAAAACAATAAATAGGTCAGTGACGTCAACTAAAAGCTTCATGAAATTGTGAGATAAATGGGGAAAATTCCTGATGACTAAAAACTGTAAACTTTCTTTATAGATCTTTACAAAATAGGAAGGAGGAAGTCATCAAGTGTTGTCAGAAGTGTTATTTAAATTTTTTCAAAATTATAGATTCTTGTTAAACGGTAACACCAGTGACACAACGTCAGGGAGCCACTGTTTGAATTATTTTATAATAGTTATTCAGCATTTAGCATGCCATATTTGATAGTCATGAATACATTATTATATTTTAAATTCTAGAAAAAAAAAATGTTCCCCTCAAAATAAAGCACTTTCCCTCTGTGCCTTTGGACTTTGTGCAGAAGGATAAAAGTGCCCTTGTAGGCCATGAACTGTAAAAACCTACTCAAATGAAAATGATAACGATATAATAAAATGTGTGTTCAAGTCAGCTTGTGTTATTGTGCCCTTGAATCAATACAACCATTTTGGGAATGCACTCAGGCAGCTTTTTCAGTCACAGAACTACAGCCCGTCTAATTGAATTAGGATTGATTGTCAAATTGATTCACAAAAATCACCTGCCAAAATCACATTTTAATAATATATTTCAAATCAGCAATAAAATCATAAAATAGAATCATCACTGCTTACCCTTATGTTCGTTGACCCTTTCTTCAAGGTTACTTCATTACGTAAGTGATGACCATATGCCTTTTACATTATTGGATTAATCATTAACTCGACAAACTCGTTTGAAAATGCAGTTGTTAATGACATAAGCAGTTGTATTCCCCTATTTCTGACAACTGGTCTTTATAGAGAAAGTTATTGGAAAAGACAACAGTAAATTTCTTAATGAAATTGATTATGGGCTTCAGTAACATTCTTATATTAATTAAATAGTATATGCCAGTCATTAGTGTTTTTACACATTAAAAGTTCTTCTGCCCCTCTTTCACTCCACTCCTGAACTGAATGACCCCTTCATCTAGTTACTATGTCAGTCAACAGGTTGTCGTTCACAAATTTGTTTACCCTATAATGGTTTTTGTAGGCAGGAAAAAGCCACACAGAATCAATAAGATCTTTTCCTGGCTGTGCTATCTGCTGTGTGTGGGACTTTGGAAATAAATGATTGACCTTTAATTGCATAACAAACTGCAATGCTGATGAACAAAATCTGCATGTCTACTACAAATATTTTTAGAAGGAGTATGTCGTATGTGCAAGCCTGTACATTAGAGCTACTCTTATTTCATTGCACTGCATCATTTCACTGCATCTTCTCCTTGTTGAACACGTTTAACTTGCATGTCTGTCTGAATTAAAAGCATCTCAAGTTTATTCGCAAATGACTTAATGTCTAAAACATTTAGTTCATCGATCGGGTCTTCACGCCAGATAATATTTAGGATCTAGCCCTGGATGCCTGATCCCATCAGAAAATATAAGTCAGTATCCAGTAAAAGGACAACTAGTCAGCAGCTGTTGATACCCAAAATGAGTGTTTAACAGTCTTATGTCAGTCAAGAGGTTGACTGAGAAAAGCCAGAGAAGAGCAGAAGCAGGAGACAAAGTGTAACTGTTTATTGAATAATCATAGTAGCGTCTCAATGTTCAAACTTCATCTGACCAGTACAAATTCAACATGTACTGTCACACCAAAACGAAGGAGGGAACGGAGACGTTACATATGGGAACTCGCATGAGAGACAGATCGGCTTGAAAACGCTCACATTGGCCTTGTTTTTCCATTCCATCTTTATTACTTAGTTAAGTGTGTATGCTCAAAGCCTCAATCATAATAGAGGTTGCTAAGTAAATTCCCTATTCACACTTTGCACATGCTTACCAGTACAAACACTGATTCGCTGTGCAACAGTTTTTTAGGGTTCTAAGAGCTGTGTCAGTGGTAGGCTAGACTACCAAAATTTTCCTTGACCATGGTCTTGAATGCCAAGCAAAGTCTTGTGAATTCATTTCAAAGCAACTTGACAAGCAATTTATCATAAGGTCCAACAATATCTGGAGTACAAAATGCAAAAGTCTGCAAAATTTTGGAGAGTTAGTACATAATGGCCCGGTTTCACTAATGAGGCTTAGCTTAAGCCAGGACTAGGCATTAGTTAAATTAAGACATCTAAGCAACTTTTATAAAAAATGCCTCATAAGAACTTATTACAGGTGTGCATCTTAACACAGAACAATGACACTGAGATGTTTTAAGATATGTCACAGCAAGATATTTTCATCTGAGACAGCTCAAAAATGCAATTTAGTCTGGGACTAGCTTAAGGCTTTTCTGTGAAACGGGGGGAATAGGTTTCTTAACCTGTATGTGTTCCTTTCATTTCAGATGAAGATTGCTGTGATTGGCCAGAGTCTCTTTGGACAGGAAGTGTACAAAGAACTGAAGAAGGATGGCCACATGATTGTTGGTGTATTCACCATCCCTGACAAAGATGGAAAAGTGGACCCACTTGGTAAGGCTCTTGTTTCTGATGTTACTCCTAAACAGATTATACTCTCAAAATCTACCCACGCTATCCCAGGTTTATGTCTTCCTTTCTTCTGTGGAACACTAACAGAGATTTAAAAAAAGATGTGAGTCACCTTTGTGGGTCCATTTAATGTTAAATTCCTTTCCTTAGTCCTGTGAAGTGAGAGAAAAAAAGTGTAAAAAAAAAAATATTTTAATATCACTTATAAACAATTATTGTAAACAAAAGCATCTGAAGTGCAATAAAATTATTTGTGAAAAGTGTGCTTGAAAATAGACCTCTGTGCTTTTGTAATTTGCTTTGATTTGTAAAGTGCTTTTTCTCTTTGTTTTGTTTCTGAAGACACTTATTCATCAGCTTTTTTATGCCTTACCATCATGTTTCCATCATACAATGTGTTTTCCATCATACAAATTCACTCTCTGACATAAACAACAGCAGCTCTGCTCTTGCACCAAACATTCATCTTGGTCTGAATCTGTCATTTTTTCAAAATTCTTACATAAAAGTATTTAAAGTATTCATCATTTAAAAACATTCGTTAAATTAATTAAAATCGGAATATTTATATAAAATCAAAATAATTAAATATATACATGTACTATCCATTAAAGATTAGTTATGTGATGCCACAAACATTTGCAACATGCAAAAGAAAACTATGTGTTAAAGGTTATTATTTGTCTTCTCGTGAGACTCCCCGAAATGTAATGAATTATGAATTAGCTGTACTATGAAACTTTGGCCTATATAAAATTTGAAATCTAAAATTGCAATGTTATTTGCAGAATCCTTTTTAATGGCATGTTTGCTTCGCCACTGCTCTTTTTTTGCGTATGGATCTTAACAAAAAACAAATGTTGCTCAAACTGAAACAAACCTTTAAACTTTACACAGCGACTGAGGCAGAGAAAGATGGTGTGCCAGTGTTCAAGTTTCCCCGCTGGAGGCTGAAAGGAAAGGCCATCACCGAAGTTGTGGATCAGTATAAGGCAGTTGGTGCTGAGCTGAATGTTTTACCTTTCTGCTCCCAATTTATCCCTATGGAAGTGATAGATCACCCAAAGCATGGGTCCATCATTTATCATCCCTCCTTGCTGCCCAGACACAGAGGTGCTTCTGCCATTAACTGGTATGTCTGTGTGTTCTTTTTGTGTTTTATTAATGAGTGTGTGTGTGTTTGTGTAAATGTGTGGTAATTAGAAATAATAGAAATATTATTTAAATGCTTTGGCCCCAGTATTTGGCCAAAATCCATCTATAAAACATTGGAGGATGCAGAGTGAACTGCTGTGAAAAAAGTGCATGAACAGTGCAATTGCAAACAAGAAATGCTTTATATTTATTGGTTAAAAAAAGGGATATCATTTAAGAGAACATCTTATCAAGTGCTTTGATGGATACATTACTGTACTGTAAATGCATCAAGGAGAAATGTTTTCTCCTTGAAATACAACTTAATTTTGTAGTTGTATCACAATCTGCAGATGTTATTAAGCATAATACTATGTGTTTAAAAAGTATCATATTTTATCTTTTGGAACTTGGCACAGTATTTATTCACTGACAGAAGCAGCATAAGCAAATGATAATACAATTCTTGAGTGTGTAAATGATGTAAAATTGCATTGTTATAACATTATCTATGTTTTTCTATTTTGTGTCCTCTAAGGACTCTGATCCATGGTGATAAGAAAGGTGGGTTTACTATATTCTGGGCAGACGATGGACTGGACACAGGACCAATACTTTTACAAAGAGAATGTGATGTGGAGCCAAACGACAACGTAAACAGCATCTACAAACGCTTTCTGTTCCCAGAGGGAGTCAAAGGCATGGTGTGGATCAATGCAGAAGCTTCTACAGCTACATCATATAAACTATAGTATACTATGCATTAACTTTAAAACGGAATTAAATTGACTGTTTTTTGGATCAGTAGAATTTGAAGTCTGATGTAGTTATTTTATATGAGATCCCCCCTGAATTCTTGTGTGTGTGTGTGTGTGTTTGTTTTAGGTGGAGGCAGTCAGGTTAATTGCAGCAGGTAAAGCTCAGAGAATCAAACAACCAGAGGAAGGAGCCACGTATGAGTGTATTCAGAAAAAAGAAAATTCAAAGGTGGAGTTCTCTAGCAAAGCATATATAAATTATAATTTAATGGTAATTATAATAAATATCTATGGTTGATTGAATAGATTGATTGGAACCAGCCGGCAGAAGCCATTCATAACTGGATCAGAGGAAATGACAGAGTACCTGGAGCCTGGGCAGAGATTGATGGCAAAGTGAATGTTTTAATTAACACACAGGAACAGGAAACATGACTCTTAGTCAAATGCATTACATTATGTGCAAAACTTTTTTTTTTTGGTAGAATGTTTCATTTTATGGATCAACACTGTTGGAAAATGATCATTCTTCAAATAATGGGCAACCTCTGGAAATCGCTGGAGCAAGTCGACCAGGTCTGGTCACCAAAAATGGCCTTGTTCTTTTTGGGATTGATGGAAAGACGGTAAGGACATGCAGAAATATTTTTAATTTATGTTATTAAAATTGCTAAACTTGATAAAGACTTAACAAAGCATAGTTAATAAAGCACCATCTACTTTAGGCAGGATCCATTTGTGCCAGCCTGTGACAATGCCAACCAAATTTAGAGGGATAGTTTACCCAAAAATTCTTTCACATGTTGTCTTAAACCTGTATTTGTTTATTTCTTCTGAAAAACTTAAACTGAAAACTGAAAAAGTTTAGTGGCTGATGCACTTTGGGAATGACACGAGGGTGAGTAAATTACTTTTGGGTGAACTATCCTTTTAAGTGCAAGCTGCAATCATCACGACCCAAGCACATGTGAGGAGACCATGACCAAAATAGACAAATTCAAAAGAATGGATCCTGTTGATGCAGTGGATGCAATCGCTTTGGAGTCAAATGTCAGTTTCTTCAATGTCAGATAGCACAATTAGGTTTTTCTTAAGTTATAGCCCATAGCAACAGAAGCATTTTCAGTGAAATCATGCTAAACAGAAGTCCTACTGTTTTAGTGTGTCAGTATGCGCCACAGCTTAAAAATCAATTAGATTACATCTTAGAAATTATCTTCTGAATTAAAATGTTTTTGTCATGAGGGTCTCTAGTTGATCAGTAACATATTTTGTGTGAACTGGACAAACAGTCTGTGTATTACTTTAAAAAGTGTAAAACGTATAGACATTCTGCTATTTTAACATAGTGTAAATAGTATCTATAGCTATTTGCACTTAGAAAAAATAGCATATAACTAAAAATTCTGCTATTTTCCCTTAGTGTTAATATAATCCATTGCTATTTGCATTTAAATTGAATTTTCATTTACTTATTTACACAATAAAATGTGCAATAAAAGACTGTGAGTAAACATGTGTATGTGTATTAAAGTACATAACGTTTATTTGTACTTGTGTGTAGTTACTTGTGAAGAATCTGCAGTTTGACGATGGGAAGATGATTGCTGCATCCCAGTATTTTAAAGCTGCTGTCAGTTCCACTGTGGAGCTCTCTGAGGATGAAAAACAATTTGCTGAGCAGATGAGGGTAAAAATACATCACTCGTTTCAATTCAATATTCTCTGTGTTATTGATGTTCTCTGTATGTATGCTAGTAAAGTTAGTATTATATACTACTTTTCTGCATTCTGAAAGATAATGTGCTTTAAGGATGGAAGGTTACAATATTTAGAATATATTTTTTCCAGGTGGTGTGGAAGAGTATTTTGACTAATGTAGAGAAGATTGAAGACAGTACTGACTTTTTTAAGTCTGGTGCTGCTTCCATGGATGTAGTCAGGTAAGGTGTGAACGTATAATTGTCATCAGGTATATACATGTACATTCTTTGTGTTGCTCATTTTTACCTTTATCTAATTAAAAAGATTTTGTTCTTATTTTTGTACTATAGATTGGTGGAAGAAGTAAAGTTGAGGGCGACACAGTTGCAGTTGCAGAATGAGGATGTTTACATGGCAACAAGCTTTGAAGACTTCATTCAAATGTGCGTGAGGAAGCTGAGAGGAGAGGACGAGGAAGAAGCATTCACTGTTGACTATGTTAGTATTGAATCTGTTAAATGTGCAGTATTGTATAATTTACTATTATTTTGGGACATTTATTTTGAAAAATCATGTTTTTTTATGTTACCATGTATGATTTTAGTTTGTTAATTATCTGTATATTTTAGTTATTTTTAACCGAATCAAAATAACCCAACTGCAGTTTGATTGAGATCAGTTGGAATGCACAATAAAAAAACATGTTTTTTTGAAAACTGTTAAAAACATAGTTATCTGTTTCGGCACATGAACTCTTTATTTATGCAGTACATATTTAATCAATATGCAAACATTCAGTACTATATATTACAAATTAAACAGAAAAATTCTAGAAGTCCAAATATACACTCATTTTAAGTTTGGTGACTGCAGAAGTTGGGGATGAAGAATGATGTACTTTATGTACTTGTTGATGTACTTGTGATAGTAGTTTCTCTCTTATTATTTCTAATTTTTAATTCTAATTCTAATTTGAGATACTATAAATCTAGACTTCATACACAGTGGTACACATCACATTTTGGAACGTACTGCAGGTATCAAACTTTGAATTACTGACTGTTTATAAAAAAAAAAAAATTGATTAGGTAAATATGCTTTTATACTGTTTTTTGTGTGTGTGTGTGTGTGTGTGTTTATGAAATTGTAATTTTGTATTATGCATCTCAATTTCTTTAGGTAGAAAAGAATCTGAACAACATGACAATTCAAATCCCACACCAGCTTTTCATAAATGGGGAGTTTGTAGATGCTGAAGGGGGAAAGACCTATAAGACCATAAACCCCACTGATGGACAGGTACACAGGGAACACTACAGTTTTTCCCTTTTCACTCTTAGTTTTTCTACATTATCTGTCTTTTTGTTTTTCACATTCTCATTTCAGCTTTTGTTTGTGTAGGCAATCTGTGATGTGTCCTTAGCTCAGATCTCGGATGTGGAAAAAGCAGTGTCTGCAGCTAAAGAAGCATTTGAGGAGGGAGAGTGGGGCAAAATGAACCCCAGAGACAGAGGCAAACTACTCTACAAGTACATGCATTTTAAATTTAAACACTGCAGTTTAAAACACAGAGGTTTCTTTCGTTCTTATATTTATGCTCTGAACTGGTAGTAATTGGAATAACATACTTCCATAAATACGTAAATTTGGCTCTGGATTATCTTTACTCAGATCAACATTGCAAAAATAATATGATAATGTGAGCTTTTTGATTGACCGAGCTGTTCTCTCATTAAGTATCAATACATTTGACAAAGATGACTAAAAAATGTAATATAAAACTACATGTGATAGACAATGATTATTTGTAAAGCAGTCCGTGCAATTATACACATTTTAGTAAAGTTTTAATTGTAATTGTGTGTATGTGTCTATTCTCCAGACTGGCTGATCTGATGGAGCAGCATCAGGAAGAGTTGGCCACTATTGAGACCATAGACTCGGGAGCAGTCTATACTCTGGCCCTCAAAACACACATCGGCATGTCTATTCAAACATTCAGATATTTCGCTGGCTGGTGTGACAAGATTCAGGTTTGTTTTTGTTATTTATCAGCTATAAATTGTGATGTGGGCCACAGTGTCATATTTAGGATATTCTCTAATTAAAAGATATATTCTGTGTTTTTTTTTCTAGCTTTATTCGCCTTATTTAAACATTTTTGAAACGATGTTGTGGAATGAAGGGAGAAATTGAATTTTGTAATACTTAATATGCACTGAATGCTGTTTATTGAGCTTAACTTGAACTGGACCCAGAAGATTACTTTAAAGCTAATTCTGACTGTATTGTATTAGAAACTACAGATAATATAACATATCCTTGTGTTTGTCTGAAATATATTATTTTTTTTTTCCACAGGGCTGCACTATTCCTATCAACCAGGCTCGACCTAATCGAAACCTTACCTTCACTAAAAAAGAACCAATTGGGTAAAATCAACTCACCCCATACAAATTTCCTCCATGTTTTTTCCCAGCCTCACCATAAAAAAATAACCTCAATTACTATGCATTTAGTCAATCTGGACAGAGAACCACAGAATATTTTGAGAATATTTAGTTCTTGTTTGTTTATGTTTAGTGTATGTGGCATTGTCATTCCGTGGAATTATCCACTCATGATGCTGGCATGGAAGACTGCAGCCTGCCTAGCAGCTGGAAACACTGTGGTGCTCAAACCTGCACAGGTAAATAAGTTTGTAATAAAACAAATTTAATTAATTAAAACATATTTAAAGGGATAGTTCACCCAAAAATGAAAATTTGATGTTTATTTACCTACCCCCATGCAATCCAAGATGCAGGTGACTTTGTTTCCTCAGCAGAACACAAACGAAGATTTTTAACTTTAACCGTGGCAGTCTGGTA